>JABCKW010001101.1:0-17563 GCA_014824385.1 Fusarium cyanostomum
ACAGTTCTTCAGTTTGTCGATTTTCCACCTGAAAGCTCGCCAATACATCGGACAGTGAGCGTGGACAACGGCATCGTGCTTGAGGGTGAGTTGAAAAGCGTAGACGTCACAATACGGCGTGGGCGATGAACAATGGATCAACACGAGTGAGAACAAAGGAGAACGAATGGGAGTCGTATTCAAGAAAGCAAGCCGTTGACTGTGAACGGAGTGATACCGAGGGAGGGCTTGGGCGGGTTGAGTGGTGATTGAGGCCTTCAAAGGGATGACTTGATGCAGTTGAACAAGTACTATAAAAAGGGGGAGTAGTTATGTAACCCAGAAATTGTATCTAGTTTAGGACTCCGTATGACTCCCTACTAGCGAAATTATCAAAGACAGATGGACGTCCTAGAAGGATCCAGATCAAGTGTCCACCTGATAAGCTGCTGTTAGCGTGTGGGCGCCCCTTTAGGCGGGCGTCCAGCGGCTCCTAAATGTGGCTGAAGTTGCCTTTAGGCCTTCTCAGGTTCGAGGGTGATCGCGTGGACCTCCACTGGACTTGCCGCCCCTCACGCAGGGGATTGGTCTTCTCCAACTCTCCCGTCATCAACTACAACAAGGCGACGTCAACTTAAGTCGCATCCCATTTTATTACAGAAATTGCTGGCAAATTCTTTACCATCTTCTCTTGGTCCATCTTTACGCGGCCTTTCTTTTCTACCAAATTTGCGCACAAGGTACGTATCTTTGAACCCCAAGGTTTCACCCCAAATCCTGATACTTCCATCTGCCGGTTGTTATGCATCATGCGAGATCGGGCTCAACCAACCATTTGCTAACCGCACATTCAGGTGCAAGGCATCATCAACTGCGCCTTGGCATCTCATCGAACCTCGAACTCTCCTCCTACGTGCTTTTTTTCTACAAAACAATCCGAACCCCTCGAAACCCCGACCGAAAGAACCGTCACACTTCAACATACATGTCGCCTTGAGAAAAGGGCTTCATAACTCGTCTCGAGTTTCCTTCTCAATAACTGAGCCCTGATGCGCTACTATGGCCAGCCCTTCGGGTTCTTCAGGCCACTTTGCGGTTGAGCCTGCCAGGGACTACGACGCCCTCGTGTCAAGCGATTCCGAAAGCTCAGGTTCCTTCAACAGCGATGACGTTGGGTCGGATCAGGACCAGGTTTGCCCGTGGCGAACTTCTCGTTTCTACGACCAGGAATGCTCGCGCTTCTTCGACTGTCCATCTCATTCCGTTGAACGAAGCTTATCAGATAACGATTCGTTGCACCAAGAGTCGATTCGGAGCGTTGGGTCCTCGGAGGGATCCCGCCACGACAGCGATCGCGACCAACCCAACGAACACGCCGCTCGCTTCTCGGACGGGCAACTTGCGCAAATGGAGACTCACAGAGACATTGCACAAACCACATCCACTGTCGAAACTTGCACGGATAGAGAGACTACGCATGCTATGAGGGACTCTGAAGTAGGGGTGAGAGACGACTCGGGTTCAGCAACTGCCCATGACCTAGGACAGTCTCCATCGGCGATGCAGAGGCCTACCTACGTGGATGAGCCCGGGAGCAGCTCTCGAGGTAGGCGGTCTGAACAATCTCAGCCCGAAAATAGACCCCTAGACCATCCGGAGGACGAAATTAGGTCGGCGAATCGAGGAACAAGCTCGGCAGATGTGCGAGAGCCTCAACACACATGGACTACCCCGTCCCGTGAGAGGATGGACGCCCCCTTGCCCTCTCTTAGGTCATTCGAGGAGGCTCTTCAACCAATTCCAAGATCTGCTCGGCAGTCGACGTCTTCAGACCCAGCACGGCCAAGATGGCAGCCCGATAATGAAGTCACATACTGTCCCATTTGCCGTACTCAGTTTAGTTTCTTTGTGCGTAAACATCACTGCAGGTAAGACCATCCATCCCCTGTAATCTTTTGGCCATAGAAACTCACCATATCAGGAAATGTGGAAGAGTTGTCTGCAACTCGTGTTCGCCGCATAGGATCATCATTCCGCACCAGTACATCGTACGGCCACCCGGTTCTGAGGCATCTATGCACCCATCCCTACTGATTGATGGATTGGGAGCCGGATATTTTGATGCGAACGACATGTCAGGGGGTGAGCGGGTGAGGCTTTGCAACCCATGTGTCCCAGACCCTAATACGGCGCCACCACAGAGCCCAAGCTCCCAAGCAACCATGTCACCAAGGCCTGCTCACCAAAGATCACGGAGTAGCATTGGCAATGCGTATGGGACGTTGCAGTCGTCTAATAGGCATGGCGCGGTCTTTGCTCCCGGTGCTAGCGGTGATCCATATCGATACCTCTCTCCTCGGATAAGGAGTATTACGATGGTTTGTTTCCCCAATCTCATTGGTCTAGCTATAACGGTTCCTAACGACCTGTGCCAGGGCTCTACCTCATCTGGCTCGTCTCCTGGTCCTTCGTATAGGCGACGTAGCGGAACCCACCAGACCCCCATTGAGCGCCTCTTGTCGAGTGTCCAAACTGCTTCATCTTCTTCATATCCAGATCGGCATAGCTCACTGGGAGAGTCGTCGTCTAGACAACGGGCACTCCCACCAACACCTCAGATTGCGGAGGAAGATGAGTGTCCCATCTGTCACCGCGAGCTACCATCACAGAGCCTCCCTAATGCCGAGGTCCTTCGAGAATCTCACATCACTACGTGCATCCAGACGCACAGTACGTATGGTACACCCCGCAGCCGGGAGGGTGGAGCTCCAGTTGCTCCACGGCGAACGGGCATGTATACATACTTAGCAACGGAGAAGGACTGCATTGACGATGCCGAGTGTACCATCTGTCTTGAGGAGTTTACGGTTGGGGTTCCCATGGCACGATTAGAATGTCTGTGTCGGTTTCATCGGGCCTGCATCTCATCATGGTTTGTCAAGCACCCGGGACGATGTCCAGTCCACCAGCATGACGGGTTTGGGTATTAAGCAAGCGTTCGCTTCGGTAAGAGTTACGGATTGATGGGTTCACTGCATATTGGATGGCGTAAAGGTCGGGTCTGTTTTCATAGTCAGCGTGCTCTTTTGCTAGACTTGGGTGAGCCCCTAGTTTCTCAGTACCTTCGTTCATAATGGCTTTGGATACTGGTTTCTAAGAATATGTAGGGGTCAAGGCGTTCCATGCGATAGGACGAGAGTATCGATATTCATAGCAACAGCAGTTGAACGGTGAATGACTCCTCTTGATTGATTTCACACTGGTTTCTTTGTTTACTTGTCGTGTATAGTTGTATCCCTCCGCAATAGCGGGAAGCTCCTTTTCGGCTACATGTTGCGGAAGACAGCGAAACTAAATGATTCATGAGGTCAACTCGCACAATAGAATCAAGGCAATCACCGTTTAGACCCTGAAGCGCAGCCTCGCCTGAAGCCTCCATTGTCTCGTATCTCGAAGGCCTTGGCCGGGATTTGATCAAGTAAAACTGATTGTTGTCGCCCTTGGTTGAAAGTTGTGAGTCTTTCCCTGAGCAACGGCTTGCTAGTCGTCAAACAAGATTCGGACTGGCCGCGGGCCGTTAACTTAGGTACGAAGATCGCTATTTAAGCTGTGAGGGAACCTTAACTTTGGTTGAAAAGGCACATCATTCAACAAATAAACAGGACTCTAATTAATAACTGGTTAGAAATAATGCCATAACGGCTGCAAGATGTGATTGATGGTAGAGGGGAAATGACTAATAAGTAGCTAGATCTTTAGCTAAGGTATCTATGTACGCGGGGGATAGGGGTTCTACAACAGTGTTTCGCACGGCTTGCTTGAGGATGTTATTGGCGAGTTATATCCTATCTTCAGACTTCAGAAAATTAATAATATTTAATTAAAATAGCTAATATCTAAGATATCCTGCTATTACTATGTTACTCCTCTATTATGTCGAAAAGCTAATATCTTCAAGAGTTATGCCTGCCGATTAAGGCTGGCATTAGACTATAGTGCCGAAAAGCTGCTGTGAACCCCCCCTCGCCCGCGTAGGTATCTTAAATTATATCAGAGTTAATAAAGATTGGCCTAAGACACAAAACAGGGCAAAGGGAAGATAAGCAAGAATCGTTGCGATTGTCCCTCAAATGTCAGACCATAGCCTACCTGGTCGCAGGGGGCTTAAAAGGGAAGTCAATAATGCTGGTGTTCAGGTCGTAGAGAGTGGCTGTGCAGATGCAGGTGCAGGAGGAGGAGGCATCATGATGAAAGGACAGTGTGAGCTCATCAGAGCTCTCCCAATTAGAACACTGTATACTCGAAAGAAAATCAATATCAAGGTACCTTAGGTAAAGCAAGCAAAAGATGCGCAACAGTACGACAGACACGAAAGAAACGAGATTACGGATACAACGCAGAGGATCACGGCATCTACGTAGCAGGTTCAGCTTGACACGGATCGATTAACCGACGGTCTGGCACCGCCGGCAAAGTCATTAAGGGCAGGTCAGTGCAGCTAATAGCTCGGGATGGGGACATTGGACAGCCCTCATGGTGGGCGGCCTCATTGCAGCAATGAACGTCGTGCCACAGCAACGCCCCAGGATGAGATGAATCAATTACGGGCAGTGACATTGCCTTGCGTCGCCTCAAGCATGAGGTTGTGTCTGGAGACGTTTCAGCTTGAATCTATCATGGAACGGAACCAGCGAGGCTCAAGAGCCACGCAACAAACAGCAGCAGCTGAAGGGCTAACCAAACAAGTAGGAGAAAGCTCCAAAAACAAAGGGAGCAGGGATTTCAAGCCGCCGGCGTAGGCTAAGACGCAGACTAATGAGACGTCTCTGCTTTCCTGGCGCCAGATCTTTGATGGGCACGATGGGATGTCACCCTAGGATCCACCGAACCAAGCCCAGTCGCCAAAGAGTGGACACTCGAGGGGCCGGTTCAAGAACCCCCCCGGACCATCAATTACGTAGTTTTGCTCAGCGCCACAGGCGGGCAGCCAGAGCCTTGAACAGCTGAGGGAGTTGGGAAAGGAGAGGGAGGGAATGTTTCTCTCATTCAGCTACCAACAGCGGCAGCTACTGTAGAAAAGAAACGGCACTCTGTCTGTGACACGGATGCTGCACGAACACGTACCGAGAGGGATTGTTGTTGTTGGCCTCTTTCTTCTTACGAACCAAATGTTTACTCCTTTAATCACCTTGAGTTTTCAATCGCCATCCAATGATTTGTATTTAAGCCTCACATTCCCATAACATCGTCATTGCAGACCCTCCAAGATTGCAATCACCACCAAAACCAGGTACCAGAAACCATTAGTGCTGGAGATTTGATCCACCTCCCGGCGCGCTCTCGGCCCGCTATCACCGCATCACTGGTTCGTTCGTACGGACTGTCTGGGACTGATAGCGAGAACTCTCCGTTGCTCCAATTTCCCCCAGCCACAATCCAGCTCCGTCCACCGGCGAGCAGAACCTGATGGGGACACCTCCCGACGTTGGCTGAAGCTCACTGGCCGAGGTACCTTGTATGTACTGTACCTCCCGTCCAGCTCTGACGATCGGGAGAGACCTGGCACGAGCAAGTTGCGCAAGCTTGGAATAAGCCAACCTCGACCTGCACCAACCGACTTTGTGCCAGGATTTCTTCCACCTCTGTCTCTCCCTCTCTCCCTCAATTAAGTTAAGCCGACCCTGCGTCAGTTCCTTCGTCGCCCTGCATCATTTATTTCTTCTCTTCATTTCTTTTCTCTCTATCTCGTTTCAATCCTCGTCATCCCAGGACAGCGCCTCCTTTATCTGGCTGGAGTCGACTGCTCGTCTCACGCAGCGCGGTACTTGAATCAAGGTTGGGAGGTATCCGAACCGCCCACTACTGTCGTCACCTGGCACCACCTCCAACGATAATCGTTCTTACGGCCGTCGTCTACAATTGACGCACCAGCCCTGTATGCCTCGCGACGGGCATCACAACTTCAACTACTCCAATTGAGAATACAACGATCCATAAAGAACCCCACAGCAGCAAGTAGCAACAACAGCTGCAGCGACGCTGCCACGGCGCCATGTCAACCGCCAAGGAAGCCAGTGAGCTCAAGCAGCAGGGAGCTGTTGACGCCGCTGCCAACCCCAACAGCTCCGTCACCGCCGACGATGCCCAGAAGGAAATTGTCGAGTCGTCTCGAAACGCCGGCGTAGCTGCCTTTACTTTCGACCCCGATGCGAGCCCCGAGCAGAAGAAAGCTCAGGCCAAAGCTGTACGACTCTCATTTCTTCCGTTCCGCGACCTCGACTAACGTAGCTTGTACCGTAGGCTATCCCCCCCGAGCTCCAGCATAGCAGACGGCCAAAGGGCACTGCCATCATCACCGACGTTGATGATGGCACCGGCCCCGACGAGGATCTGCCAGAACCCAGCAAAGAGGGAGTCTTGGACGTCGCCCGAGACGAGCAAGGCAAGCCTCTAGCTGATGGAGTCGACCCCGGCGCCGAAGAGGCTCCCTACTCGCGCACTGGGTGGGCTCCGCGACTGGGATGGCCAAGTGACGAGCTTCTAGAGCAAGAGAGCTTGCTCGATCATGGGACCTGGCTGGAGGGAAAGCTCCCTGACACCCTCTACGGCGGTAAGACTTGGGCCCCTGGCAGTATCTGCATAGCGGTAAACTGACAGCTGTAGACTGGTACCACAATACTGGCATCATCATTTTTGCCTGCGTCACTTCCTGGCTCGTCGCCGTCTTTGGCGGCGGTCTTGCCTGGGTCATTATCATCATGGCTTTCTGCTCTACGTATTACCGGACCTCTCTGCGACGAGTACGACGCAACTTTCGTGACGATATTAATCGCGAGATGTCACTTAAGAAGCTCGAGAATGATAACGAGTCTCTCGAGTGGATCAACTCTTTCTTGCTCAAGTTCTGGCCTATTTACCAGCCTGTCCTCGCCCAGACCATCATCAACTCTGTCGATCAGGTTCTCAGCTCGGCTACCCCTGCGTTCCTCGATAGTTTGAAGCTCAAGACCTTCACTCTGGGCACCAAGCCTCCGCGCATGGAGCACGTCAAGACTTATCCCAAGACCGAGGATGACATCGTCATGATGGATTGGAAGTTCAGCTTCACTCCCAAAGATACCACTGACATGACCGCTCGTCAGCTCACGAACAAGATTAACCCCAAGGTTGTGCTCGAGATCCGCATCGGCAAAGCTATGATCAGCAAGGGCCTCGATGTCATCGTTGAGGACATGGCTTTCTCCGGCATCATGCGGCTCAAGATTAAGCTACAGATTCCCTTCCCTCACATCGACCGTATAGAAATGTGCTTCCTCGAGCGACCGACCATCGATTACGTCTGCAAGCCCCTTGGTGGTGACAATTTTGGTTTCGATATCAACTTTATTCCCGGTTTGGAAAGCTTCATCCTGGAGCAGATTCATGGTAACTTGGCTCCCATGATGTATGCGCCCAAGGTGTTCCCGATTGAGGTTGCCAAGATGCTGGCTGGCTCTCCCGTTGATCAGGCTGTTGGTGTTGTTGCCGTAACGCTTCATGGTGCACATGGCTTGAAGAACAGCGACAACTTTGGTGGAACTGTCGATCCTTACGCGTCGTTGAGCCTGAACAGGCGCCAGGAGCTCGCCCGCACCAAAGTTGTTCCAGATAATACCAACCCGAGGTGGAACGAAACTCACTACATCATCATTACCTCTTTCAATGACTCGCTGGATATCCAGATTTTCGACCACAACGATTTCCGCAAGTCCAAGGAGCTCGGTGTCGCCTCTTTCCCCCTTGAGAGCCTCGAGGAGCTGAATGTATACGAAAACGAGCGGCTTGAAGTCATCTCTGACGGTAAAGCTCGCGGTGTCGTCTCCTGCGATCTGCGTTTCTTCCCCGTTCTCGAGACCCTCAAGAACGCCGATGGACAGGACGAACCTCCTCCCGACTCCAACCAGGGCATTCTTCGATTCACCGTGGAGCAAGCCAAGGATCTGGATGGCACCAAGAGTCTCGTAGGATTGCTGAACCCCTATGCAACTATGTTCCTGAATGGTAAGGAGGTGCATCACACCAAGAAACTCAAGCGCACCAACAACCCCATCTGGGACAACGGTTCAAAAGAAATTCTCATCACGGATCGGAAGAAAACCAAGCTCGGTGTCACAATCAAAGATGACCGTGACCTCACGGGAGACCAGACGCTCGGCAAGTATCAGATAAAACTCGACGAGATGCTGGAGTGCATGGAACAAGGCCAGGAATGGTACAACCTGCATGGCGCCCAGACGGGCCGTGTCAAGATGATGGCACAATGGAAGCCGGTGGCTATCTCAGGCGTGGCCAGCACCGGTGGCTATGTGACCCCAATTGGCGTAATGCGTTTCCACTTCAAGAAGGCTACTGATCTCCGCAATTTTGAGGCATTTGGCAAGTCGGATCCCTACACTCGAGTTCTGCTCTCTGGCATTGAAAAGGCACGGACGGTCACTTTCCGGAATGACCTTAACCCTGAGTGGGATGAGGTGCTCTACATACCCATACACTCTGCTCGTGACAGACTCGCTTTGGAAGTGATGGACACCGAAAAGGTTGGCAAGGACCGCAGTCTGGGAATGATCGAGGTCTTTGCTGCCGACTATGTCGCTCAAGACGATATTGGCGAGTACCTCGTCCACGACAAGAAACAGCATCGCGAGGACGGTTTGCGTCTGCATGGCAAGGGCATTGCCAAGGGAACACTGCATTACAACGTTGCCTTTTATCCATGCCTCAACGTTGCGGACCCAGAGGAGGAGGAGGAGGAAAAGGAAAAGGAGAGAGAAGCAGAGAAGGAGAAGGAGTCTTCTTCTGGCGACGAGCCCACTCTCACCCAGCAAAGATCCGCAGATGCCGGCAAATTCAACGCAAGTTTGGACAAGCCCAAAGACAAAGACGTCGAGCCTCCCACGCCCACAATAGCCGGGCGCCCCTCTACTACACAGAGGCCTTCGATGGATGTGCCCAAAGGTCCTCCGAAGATTCGACTGTCTCCTGAGGAGCTCCTCAAGTACGAGAGCGGTCTACTTATTTTCAGGCTCATGGAGGCCGAAATGCCAGAGAGCAACGGACTACTGGAGGTTCTCGTGGACGACATGGCCTATCCTTCTTATATCTCCTCTACTGCCCGTACCAAATTCCACAAGTTTGAGGAGATTGGAGACTGCTTTATCCGTGAGCTAGACTTCTCACGGCTAACGCTCAGGGCCCGCAAGAAGGGTGATGACCACGACGATCTCATGGCATCGCTCTCTGGTAACACTCTGGAAACACTGAAGCAGTGTCTGGTGAGTCATATTGCTGGATGTTGTAGTGAGACTCGACTTAGGCTAACCGATTTCTTTTAGAACAACCCAACTACGCTGAAGCTCAAGGGCGAGGATGGTCGTCCTGCAAGTGTCAAGGTCAGCTTGAAGTACATTCCAGTCAAGATGCAACTAGACCCGAGCGAGAGCATCAACAACATGGGCAAGCTCCGCGTCGATGTTCTTGATGCCGCCGATTTGCCATCGGCCGACCGCAATGGCAAGAGTGATCCCTACTGCAAGTTTGAGCTCAATGGCCAGGAGCTCTACAAGACAAAGGTTCAGAAGAAGACGCTGAACCCTACGTGGAACGAGTTCTTCGAGGCCAATGTCCCATCAAGGACTGCCGCCGACTTCAAGGTCTCGATCTGGGATTACGACTTTGCAGACAAGCCCGACTACTTAGGTGGCGCTGATATCAACCTCGAGTCTCTGGACCCCTTCAGACCGTCCGAGACTAAGTACCTTCTGGATGGCAAATCAGGAAGTGTCCGCATCCGACTTTTGTTCCGACCCGACTACGTCGTACGGACACGACAAGGCACATCAACGTTCGGCGGAACATTCTCCTCAGCCCCTGGACGAATCGTCACTGGTGTTGCCGGCGCGCCCATCAAGGGCGGCGTGGCAGTGGCTGGGGTTGTCGGTCACGGTGTCGGAAAGGGTGCTTCGTTCCTACGCCGCGGCTTGTTCAATAAGAAGGAGAACGGTGATATTGAGGAGGTACCAGAAGTTGTAGAGCCTCCAACGACCACCTCCAACGGTAGTGCAGGTTCCAACGGTGGCCTTCGACGGCCGCCTGTTATCGCAGAGGAAGGCGACTCGCCAGTCGGCCGGCCATCAACCAGCAATGGCCATAGTCGGTCTAAGAGCATTGGACAGTCGTCGATCCACAGCTCGCTTCCTGGAGGTGCGCCAGGCGGTACCGCTAACTTCACCGTGGTTGGAGCGGCGGGATTTCCACCAGCGTCGGATCTGTACATCATCATCACACAGATTAACCCCAAGGAGAAGACTGTGGGCAAGACGAAGCACTACAAGTCGCCAAGTGGGCAGTGGACGTTTGACGAGACTTTCAAATTCCCCTGCTCACCAGACGCACAGTTTAAGATTGAGGCTAAGGGACAACACACGTTTAGTAGCGATGATGACCTGGGCGAGCACATCTACTTTGTGGATGAGTCCAGTGCTTCTCCAGCCAAAGAACTTTCTGTGGGTAGCGGAATTGTGACGATCAAGAGCAGCTTCCAGTCGGCGGAGTCGAGTCTGGCTCCTGACAGCCCCAAGGCTCACCTGCGACGAAGTTTCATGAGCAAGCGAGAGGGGCGATCCAGCAGGGAGGTGACGCCGAATCCCTAGGCTGGAGCCAAGCTACTCGAGGGTGAGTGACGGAGGGAGGCCCTCTGTGAACCAATCGAGATGCATTCTCGGTATACCTGATGTTTCTTGAAGTTTCCTTTCCTATGTTGCAATGCGGCTGCAGATATCGGGGTTTTCTTCTTTCTTTCTGGAATGCGGAGGACGCTGGAGAATTGGTGTTTAGTGGTTCTTTCATGAATCAAGGGGACAGAACCTGGAAGTCTTTACCGCAGAGACCAAAGCGGTTGCTCCATTTAATGAGTGTGATATCCTCTGCAAGTTGGCTTGGTTGGTTTCCTTAGCGCGGATTGGATGCGAGGAGCTAAGGGATCAGTACGACACCTAGGAAGCGATCAATGAATGTATTAAATAATATTCGAAAATTTAGCCCACGTTAATTCTCTATTAATCTGGGGAATTAGACTACAGCATCTGAAGTTGGACGACGTGTTCAGTCATAGCCTGATTTTTCAAACCTGAAATGTCAGGCAGATACTAAGGCATACCCCAGGCCACACAGGGCAAGCGTCAGTAGGTAGCAGTACGTTGACGCGCGCAATGGAAGCTGCCTGAGCCTCAGCTTGTCTAGAGCTTCTGCTAATCCACATCCACCCAGCATCACCATCACCATCACAACCTCCACGCCCACCACCTTAATCTCGATTACGGACCCAAGCGACCAAACCCGATTCGATAGCCTCGATTTTCTTCGATCAGGACCAAGCTTCTCTCTTCCTTCTAAGCCCCTCGGAGCTCCAGGATCTACTCGGCAAGCGATACTCCCATCGCTAGCCAGCTCGAGGGCGTCAAACACCATCATTCGGCGAGCCACGACGAGTCGATAGATTCCTTACCCACTTCTCCCATCTCCTTCGACACAGCCAACATGGACTCTCTTGTCGCAAAATACAGCCGGCCGGCGTTCGAGCAGAATGAGATCTTCGATGACCAAGACGAGCTGGTGAACCCCATGGGCGACCTCTCCATCAAGTTTGCCATGCCCCCCGTTGCCCAGGTTCGTCACGCAAGCATCAAAGGCTATATTGAGTCTTTTGGTACTCTTTACAGCAATGTCACTAACCGTTCTGTGCCTACAGCCTTCGTCATGGCTCCGCGCTGCCACCGATGATCGAGCCAACCCCAACTGTCCCATCAAGATTGCCCACGGAACTACCACCCTCGCCTTCCGCTTCAAGGGCGGCATCATCGTCGCAACCGACTCGCGAGCCACCGCTGGCAACTGGATCGCCTCCCAGACTGTCAAGAAGGTCATTGAGATCAACAGCGTCCTGCTAGGAACCATGGCTGGTGGTGCTGCCGATTGCCAGTACTGGCTCGCCTGGCTCGGCATGCAGTGCCGTCTGCACGAGCTCCGACACAAGCGCCGCATCAGTGTTGCCGCCGCCAGCAAGATCCTCGCCAACCTTGTCTACAGTTACAAGGGCATGGGCCTCAGCATGGGCACCATGTGTGCCGGTGTCACCAAAGAGGAGGGCCCCGCCCTCTACTACGTCGATAGCGATGGTACTCGCCTCTCGGGCAAGTTGTTCTGTGTCGGTTCCGGTCAGACCTTTGCCTACGGTGTGCTCGATGCCGAGTACCGCGACGACCTGACGGACGAGGAGGCCCTTGAGCTCGGCAAGCGAAGTATCCTGGCCGCCACCCACCGAGACGCCTATTCTGGTGGTTTCATCAACCTGTACCACGTCAAGGAGGAGGGCTGGGTCAAGCACGGCTTTATGGACACCAACCCCATCTTCTGGAAGACCAAGCTTGAGAAGGGCGAGTTCACTAATGTGACGAGCGAGTTGGAATAGACGGCGTATTGGAGGTCTGGAACAAGGTGTTATCTAGGCATGAGACATACAGACGTAACATGGATGATAGAGAGGGTTGCTTCTTGCACTGGTCCGACTTGGGGCCTGAAGCCCCAGATGGGCCATGTAATGTGTACAACAAAGGCTTTTCTCTTGAGAAAGACAAGTCATCTAGGACCGAACGCCTGATCGTGACGTCTACATGAAGCAAAGCTACAATAGTATACAAAGGCTCTGGTCCAGCCAGCAAAGCAAGCACGATTCGTGTTTCCATTATGGTAGTACAAGGACATCGCTTGACACTCCTTTCTCACCCATCTCTTCTCATCCATCTCTTCTCACCCACCCATCAATACCCAATATCCCCTCCCCGAACTCCGGGTCCATGGGCCATTTCCCAATCCCCGTGATGTTTAATTCAGACTTCCAGCCCGCCTGAAACATTTCCATGCCTGTCCACGCAATCATGGCCGCATTATCCGTACACAACTCGACGGGCGGCGCAACAATCTGCAGATCCCGAAACCCTCTGGCCGCCAGCGTCCTTCGCAGCACGTGCATCAGGAAGCAGTTGCTCGCGACGCCTCCCGCCACGACGAGGGTTCTCGCGACACGCAGCTCTGGGCGGTCCTCGAGCGCGACGCACAGCCGACCCGCCAGATGCGTGAAGGCGGCCGTCATGGTGTGCTGGGCGAGGACCCGACGCTCGGGGAGCGGCATGGACGGGTTGGACGAGGCAATGCTGTGCACATGCGTAAAGATGCTGCTGAAGGAGAAGGCGAGCTTGCGGCTTTGGCGGAAGGGCGTGGGAACGGTCCAGGAGTAGCCCGTGGGAGGGGGGGTTATCTCTGCGGCGCGGGAGGCGGGTGGTGTGAAGACGGCTTCGTAGGAGCATGTCATGTCGCCGTCGCTGTGAGGAGGGAACGCAAAGGCTTCGAGGAGGCGGCCGTACATGACGTGGTCGCTCGCTTCAAAGACTTCCGGTGGTAGGATATCGCGGGCTGTCTGGTCGAGCAGATTTCCAATGGCAATATCGCCGCTCGTAGCTATGATGGAGTGGTCGGTAAGGCTGGACGAGTGGACGAGTTGGGTGTGGCCGCCTGAGACGAGGAGCGATAGAAAGGGGAACTCTGGCCCCGCGGGACTCCCCCTTTCATCCTCTTCCGCCTTGATCTCCCTTTCCAGTGTTGATGGCTTCTCGCCCATGCTCATCCCCAATGCCCTCACCAGCCGCGGCGTAAGCGCATGCGCCTGCATATGATGCACTCCCACCAACGGCACTCCCCACGCAACAGCCAGCCCCTTGGCCATATCCAACCCGATCCCCAGATTCGAACGCATTCCCGGTCCGCGCGTCACCGAGACAAAATCCGGCACCTGCTTGCGCATGCCACCAGGCGCATAGCAATACCTGCTTCCGTCCTGAGCCTCGTCTGCGTTCGGTAGCGTGTCGAGCGCACGGCGGACAAGCGGTGCTAGTGCAGCACTGTGTCCCTTTGCGGCTACGAGGGGGTGTATTCCCTTGAAGGCGCGGTTGTCAGAGGATATGCGCTCGTTGAAGAGGAGTTCCGTCGACTTTGGTGTGCGTCGGAGGATGGCGACGCCCGTATCGTCACACGACGTCTCGATAGCGAGGGTGACGAGGGTGCGGCTACGGCGCGGGGTGATACGGAGGTGAGAGCACCAGCAGCTGCATTGTAGGAGGGAGCGCATCGGCGGGAGGCGGAAACGGCATTGGGTGGTTGTTTGCGAGAGGTTCAAGATGGAGGTCGATGTGGAATTTCGGAGGGTGGTGGGCAACGCGGCCCCACTAGCCGGGGTGGTGGCTCGGAACCTCAAATCGCAGACAGGCATAGGTTATTCAAGTGAGAGAATACATGGCTCCTCATAATAAATGTGCCCAAATATTGCCACGACGCCCCGTCCAATGCATCAATGCTACATGCTATGCATATGCTCCCATTAATCAGATTAAGAATATTTTTCACACCCAGTTCACCCACTGGCATTTACATCCTCCGGTCCCGCCGTCGAAGCCGCCGAGTTTTCCGTCCCCGCGAGATCGCTTATTGATCCACGTTCCACCGAATCCAATGTCGTTGGCCAGCAGCTTGGGGTTCTTCTCGTCCAGCTTCTGCCGGTCGTCCATTGACCAAGCCCAAACGAATTTCTTCGCCGGGTCTCCGCCGTGAGTATCCATAGTCACTGTCACCGGGTATGGCATTGTGCCCGGCCGAATCAGCTCCTTAGGGCCATCGATGCTGCCTTTCCCCTTGGGATCGATCAAAGTCGATGTGTTGTCGGCGAGTGTGCGTGTCCAGATCTGGACGAGCAAGCGTGTCTCGCCCCATGTTGTTAGAAAGTCAGCTTCGGTTTCCCGACTGCCGCCATCCTCATCCAAAGGAATATCTTCATCCTTGGTGTCGTTAAGGACCGTTACCGACTTCAGGTACATGGTCCGTTTGAAGTAAGTATAGAAGCCGTAGTGCTCAGTCGGAAGGCCACGGTCGTAGAGTCGCACAGGTTGCTGCACAGGTTGTGGGAGCAAGACAGCCGGCTTGGGTGTACCGTCTTCCTTGAGATCAGGTGATGGAAGGACGTCAGGAAGACTGACATTGCCATCTGGCTTGTCCTCCCGCTTGGTGAGCTCCTTGCGATCGTCCTTATCGGTAGAGTTTACCAGACTAATGTAGAAAGGGGTCGCCTCGCCTCCCTTCTCATCAGACTTGATGTCGTCGGTGGTGTTTCCCAAGAACCACATCTCCTGAAACTTAGGCGCGTCGGGACTAGGCTTAAAGTCGACTGCCTGTCGCTCCCGGATCACACTTCCTGCACGCGCAGTAATCCCTAAACTCCGGTGCGCCTTTGTCGAAGGGGGGTCCCCGTTGGGAACTTTCCAACCTTTGCGGGTGCTATTGTCCCACTGAATCTGCATGATGATGGTCGGCTGGTTAGGTTTGTAGGGGGCCACCGACTCATGCTGCTCCTTAGGCAGAGAGCAGCTCCACATGGTCGATGGTTCAGTACAGCCTGTCTTCGAGACGACGTTGTCTGGTCCGACAATCGTCAGATCCCCCGTGGGCATGGGCGGAAAGTCTGTCAGATTAACCCAGATCGATGGAATTTCCTCAGAGTTCCCTGGTCGAGTCAACACAACGCCCAGCGTGACCGACAGAATGATAAGAGCAAGGACGATGCCCAGGACAATCATCCAGACGCGCCTGCGTTGACGTCCCTCCCGGCCAGTCCGGCCAAAGCAGCCGCTCTTCGGAATGCACCCTCTGCCTCTCCAGAAACCGCCAACTCGCCGAGCGGCCACTTCTTCCTTTTCATGGAAGCGTCGTTTACGTTCAGCCTTGGTCATGCGACCCGCATCATCATGTGAATGTTCTTGGGGCACGAAAGTTCCAAGTGGGCGTGTTGGGAGCGGCATCTGTGAGAGTCGTGTGTTATCGCGAGGAGCAGGTGTGAGGGGGATTTCCATCATTTGGGTCCCCCTTTGAGAGGACATGGTCGAGGAAAGACCGGGAGACACAGGTCCGGGGGACGGCGGGAGCTGGCTTTGGCTTTGAAGAGGGTGTCCAGGTGGGAACACGGCTCTGTACCTCACTGGAGCAGGTTGGGTCTTCTTCTCTGGGGGCGAATATGGTGGCGGCTGCTCAGGTACGACTTCTTCCGTAATCAGAATCTGCGGCTTCTCTGTGACAGGAGTTGTGTCAGGGACAGGGGATGCCCTCGCAGTCGAAGGTCCGGAAGTGGACTCGGGGGTGCCATCGATACCAGGTGAATGTGTTCGGCGTGGTGTAGGTTCTCTGACAATGGGGGTATGGAATGAACCGGGCAACAGTTTCGGCGTGAGGCTCTGGCTCTGCGCAGACTTGGGCGAAGATTTATTCCACCACTCTTCTCCCTGGTATCCCTTGGGTGATTGAAGGCTCTGCTTTTGACTAGCAGTGAAGGTGAGTCTCTTATCCAAGAAAGGAGTCACAACATGATGATCCCACCAGCCGTGAGACTTGGAGCCAGCGCTGTCGGGTGTCAATGCCGATGTCTTTCCTTTCATCTGTTTCTGCGGGCTTGGTGTACCGTCTTCTTCAAAAAGGGTGCAAGGTGTCCCGCCATCGGAGTCTTCAGTCGCATTAACTCCGAGTTCAAGGCTGATGAGCCTTTGACGAGGCGCTTTCTTGAAGTTGGCTGGGACTGCTGGTACTGGAGGGACATTGCCATGAGGTGTTGGACCGGGAGATGGGAATTGAGAATAGATGCTAGAGGGGTAACGAATCGTGCTAAATGAGGAAGCAGTGTCGGGCGTATCGGGTGACCACACAGACTTTTGCTGGACAGGAGTCGGAGACGCCTGGGACGTGGTCATAGGATGGCTACGACTCAATTGTGACTGTCGTGGGGGCTCGATGGGAGTCTGAGCAGTATTATAGCCAGCCGCGGAACTGCTCACCTCTTCGGACGAAAGGGCAATGCCAATAACGATAGGTCGGTCATCGGGCGAGAGCTTTTGATCCAGAGTGCGGGCTGATTGAGCTGATAGTTGAGGCGAAGCTGTTGCTGGACTTTGATCCTTGTTCCTCTTAAACCAGTTCCAGTTCCCCACAGAGGCCGAGGTAGGCTCTCCTTCAAGAGCCTTCAGAGCAGCAGCGTCAACGAACTTGCCAGTACGGCCCACTGGGGTGTTCATATAGTTCTGGCGCCGGAAAGCAGACATGTCCGTGATGAGCTTAATGCCTGCCTTGGCATTCTGAGCCTTTTGGCGGTGTCGCGACTTGAGCCGTATGACCTTGACAGCCGAAACCCTCGACGGTCGTGGTCCGGATGGCTTGGATGTGCGAAATAGTATGTTTGATGGGGGAGGGAAGACCTGCTCGCCGGCGTCGATCGGTGTAATCGGATCATCGTCTTCCCACTCTTCCCAGTCCTCCCGTGCTCGCGGCTGGGTTGCGGAATAAGGAGGCGGGTTTGGTGGGGGGTGGGGGTGAGGGTGAGGGTGCGCAGAATAGTTCATGATGTGAGATCGACACGCGGAAGATGGGAATGGTTTGGATCGACGGTTGAAGGATCGAAGAA
>JABCKW010001116.1:0-15959 GCA_014824385.1 Fusarium cyanostomum
GTATTATTTTAAATTAACATTAAGACTTTATATATCCCACTGTACAGAGTAAGTAGGTAGGTATTAACAACCCACTCTAAAATTAGCCGAGTAGCTTATCTTATCCGCTTGCGTGAAATTGGCCGAGTCTGCTTATTCGGTGTAATAAACTAGGAGGGAAAGAAGCCGAGGCACGATGGAAAGACCAAACAGAAGACTAACAGCAGTATCAAGCCTCCAAGTCTCTCTTCTCCATGCAATCTCGTGCAATTATTATCTACATTCATTTACAGGGAGCAGGAATACCATCACGATATGGCGCCAGCGACTGTGCCGCGGCCTGCTATCTCAGCAGCCATTTTCTCGCCTCAAAGCAATCGCCCCAGCCCGGTATACCTTTCCCATGTTCGGTCGAGGTTGCTTGAAGATCCGCTTCTCAAACCACTTCGCGAGGCAATCGCCGGCCTTACCAAGACATGGGACTCTCTGGCAGCATGGCACCAAGACATGGCGAGCTTACCAGGCGCAAGAGAGCGAGTGCAGAGCCTTGAAGAGTGGCTGAATACTGGCATATCCGAACCTGTCGAGTCAGACACGTCGGGTCTTGTGTCTCTTCCCCTTTTGACCACCATCCACGTGGTGCAATATCTGGACTATATACAGCAAGCAGGATACACACACTCGGAATTTGTGGACAGTTTAAAGGACGGTGGCATCCAAGGCTATTGCATTGGCCTGCTATCGGCTATAATTGTTGCTAGTTCTGCAGATGAGCAAGGACTACTACGGCATGCCGCATCAGAGATTCGCACGTCGCTCGCCGTCGGCGCTTTCGGAGATCTCGCCGAGGCCTTGTCTGCGACTGGATGGACCACTCTGGCCATTCGTTTACGGCACGGAGATGGAGGAGAAGAATTATTGCGGCAATTCCCCGACGTAACTATTGCCACTATCCTACCGAGCAGCCCTACCGAGTAGCATTTCTAACGAGAGAGAAGGCCTATGTTTCCGCCGTCTCGGATTCCAACACCAGGAGCATCATTGTCCCCGATGACCAGATTGTCGCCCTGAAGGCTTACTGCGAACAACAAGAACTACAGCCCAAGACGATGCATATCCGAGGCAAATTACACGACATAAATAACCAAGACTTGGTCCAAGACTGCAATGAATGGTGCCGAAGTTTAGGAAGCCCGCCTTTACCCAATGCTGACACTGTCCGAGTCCCTGTGCGATCCAACGGGAATGGAGAACTACTCTCAGGTACTACGCATTCCTTGAGAGGCGAGTTAATCGAGACCATTCTCGCATCTCCCTGTGACTGGTCCGTCGTCATCCGTCGTCTAGCAGCCGATCTTCAGCAAACCAATCGCCAGCAGCATACCCTCGGCTTGTTTGGCATCGGCAATTCGGTCCCAGTCGCCCCATTCCGACAACTTGGGCTTGACATTACAAAACTGGACATGTTAACCGTCACAACAACTCCCAGCGCTTCCTCCAGCCCTGTTCTCGGCAATCCGGTAACCTTGCCGTCCAATTCTGTCGCCGTTGTTGGAGCCGGTTGTCGCCTCCCCGGTGCCAGCTCACTTGAGGAGTTGTGGGATCTTATCTCGGAAGGAAAGTCGCGCCTAGAAACCCTGCGCTCGGACAGGGCCAGCTTGAAGGAGTCGTACCGGGCCTCTCAAGACAATGACTGGACCAGCAACCGACAATTCTTCGGCAACTACATCGACGATATCGACGCTTTCGATCACGCATTCTTCGGCATTAGCCCTCGAGAGGCCAAATACATGGATCCCCAACAACGCCTTCTGCTAGCGGTCGCGTTCGATGCTATGGACTCGAGTGGGTATCTTCGCCACCACCGGCGAGAGAGCGCAGATGCGATAGGATGCTTCATCGGGGCCAGCTATACCGAGTACCTGGAGAACACCAGCTCTTACAGCCCATCAGCATTTACCGCCACCGGAACTGTCAGAGCCTTTTTGTCGGGAAAGATCAGTTATCACTTTGGATGGAGCGGCCCGTCTGAAGTCGTCGATACGGCATGCTCCTCATCCATCGTCGCAGTTCATCGGGCCTGCCAAGCCATCAACACTGGTGAATGCACCATGGCCTTGGCGGGTGGTGTCAATCTCATTACGGGCATCAACAACTACTTCGACCTTGGCAAAGCCGGTTTCCTCAGCCAGACTGGACAATGCAAGCCCTTTGATGACTCTGCCGACGGTTACTGCCGCGCCGATGGAGTTGGCCTCGTCGTCCTGAAGGCTCTGGATAAAGCTATCGCCGACGGAGACGACATCATGGGCGTCATCCCGGCGGTCGGGACAAACCAAGGCGGAGCCGACGCGCCGGGGATCACTGTGCCGGACGGTACCGCTCAAAGGGCACTTTATCGCGGCGTCCTGTCGAGATCCGGAATTTCAGGGCACCAAGTATCGTATGTGGAATCCCATGGAACCGGCACCCAGGTTGGAGATCCGATCGAGATCAAGAGCATCCGCCATGTCTTCGGCGGCTCCACGCGAACCAATCCCCTCTACCTTGGGTCACTCAAGGGGAATATCGGACACAGCGAGACTGCGGCAGGTGTAGCGAGCTTGCTCAAAGTGCTCGCCATGTTCCGTCACCAGAGCATTCCGCCGTTGCAAGGCTTCAAGCATCTGAATCGCAAGATCCCGCCCTTGGAACCCGATCAGCTGTTCATTCCTACCTCTTTGTTACCATGGGACACCAGTCTTCCTCGCATTGCTTGCATCAACAGCTATGGAGCCTCTGGGAGTAATTCTGCATTGCTCTGCTCCGAGTGGTCCGAGGAAAGCAGTAAATCGATCAACCGAGATGTCTCCTCATTTCCAATCCTATTGACTGCTGCATCTCCGGAGAGTTTGGGCAGATATGCAGATAATCTGGCATCGTATGTATTGAAAGCTTCGGCTACTGACCTGAGACTTGGTGATTTAGCGTTTACCTTGAGTGAGCGCCGTAAACACCACCGCATCCGTTTGTCGATAACGGCAACCAATCTCCAAAATCTAGTGGACCAATTACGCAACAATACTGGACAAGATTTTGTTCGGGTTCCCAAAATTCCCAAGAAAGTTGTCCTAGCATTCTCCGGTCAGAGCCGAACGAGTATCGGCTTGGACTCATCTGTTCGCCAGTCTTATCCACGCTTTGACCAGTACATCACAACCTGCAACAACATCCTACAGAGCTTTGGATGCCCAGACATCTTATCCGCGCTCAGCGATCCTGGGCCTATTTCCAATCCCGTGGTACTCCAGTGTGGCACTGTTGCAGTGCAGTATGCCTGTGCGAGATGCTGGATTGACGGGGGACTCGTGGTGGAGGGCATCGTGGGTCACAGCTTGGGCGAACTTGCAGCACTCGCCGCCTCTGGGGTTCTCTCTCTTTCGGATGCTCTGAAAGTCGTCTATACTCGAGCTTGTCTTATCAATTCGAAATGGGGATCTGAACGTGGAACCATGTTGGCCATTCACGCCCATCTTGGTGTGGTACGATCCATCATGGAGGTTGTTGAGACACTGGTGGGCGATGAGGGCGATGCGCTCGAGATCGCATGCTACAACAGCCTCTCAAGCCATATCGTCGTTGGCAAGGAAGTTTCGGTCTCCATAGCGGAGAGGATTCTTCAGCAAGATGTCAAGTACCAGGGCATTAGATATCAGCGCCTCAATGTGAGCCACGGCTTTCACTCTCAATTTGCTGACCCTCTTCTGTCCGATTTGGTCCAACTTGAAAAGACACTGGAGTTCAAGGAAGCAACAATACCTCTCGAAACGTCTACTCAAGCCCCACTCAGGTTTGACACAAAGGACCCATCCTATCTTGCAAACCACGCCAGGGATCCGGTCCATTTTGTCGATGCGATTCACCGCTTAGAGCAACGGCTCGGCCCTTGTGTTTGGCTTGAAGCTGGATGGGGCTCTCCCATTGTAGCCATGACGAAGAAGGCCGTCTCTAATCCTGAGTTGCACACATTCCAACCCGTCACATCACCGGCAACAGCAGCCGCGAACCTGTGGCAAGAGGGAATCGCAGTCACGGATTGGAGCTTCCTAACACCGAGAGATAGCGGCCTGAAGCCTACTTGGCTTCCTCCATACAGCTTTGACAGCCCCAAAGCTTGGCTCGATCATGTGGACAACGCTGTCAAAGAGCAAAGAACACTGGGATCACTTCAAGTCACCAACGAAAACGCAAACCTTCAACTTCTAAGCTACAAGGGCGCTGCTGGATCTGACGGTTCATCACACGAATTCCATCTCCACACGAACACAGAACGATTCACCAAAATCGTCAAAGGGCACGCCGTGCGCCGGAAGCCTTTATGCCCGGCCTCTATGTACATGGAAGCAGCAGCGATGGGTATGGACATGCTTGGTAGTGAGCTCAAAGGAAAAACCATGACCTTCCAGAAGGTCATGTTCCCTCGACCGCTAGGCTGTGGCCAAGATTTGGACGTTGAGCTCTGCCTACGGAAGACCCCAAGTACCGGAGATGAGTCTTGGCACTATGCCGTCCAGTCATCATCCAAATCAGCATATTCTGAAGGCGACTTGAGCATCTCCGACTCTCCTCATCCTGATCTGGATCTCTACGGACTGCTGGTCTCTGACGGGATCGCGGCTTTGAAGAATGACCCCGATGCGGAAAAGCTGAAGAAAAGCACAGCGTACTCTTTATTCTCCAGAGTCGTCGAGTATTCGGGGCTCTTGCGAGGAATTTCCAACATCGCTTTAGGACAGAAACACGCTCTCGCGCAAATCCGCGTTCCGGAGTCCACCTTCATGACTTCTGAGAGCACTGTTTCTGACTATTTTGATGCCATCGCACTTGACACTTTCGTTCAAGTTTTGGGACTCCTCATCAACTGCAAAAATGCTTCCGAGTCGGGCGACGAGATATATATCGCATCGGCCATTGGCAAAATGGTCATCTCCCCAACCGAGTTCCATACACGCCAGACCTGGACCGTGTATGCCACCTATTCAGCTGCTGATAGTAAAACCATGAGTGGCTCGATATTTGTCTTTTCTGAAGCAGGCGAGCTGACGGCTTTCGGCACCAAGATTCACTTCATCAAGACTGAAGCGGTGAGGCTAGAACGTGTCCTCGGGGCGGCCAACGCGCGTGTCGCCGTCGGAGACTCATCCCATTCCGCAACTAAGCTACAGCAAAAGGGAAGGGTTTCAAATCCCGCTGGCGGCCAGCAAGTTGGATTTGGCATTGGCAACCCCAAAATCAGTGTCCACAATTCATCACCCACTGCAACTTCCAACGGCCCAGAGGTCAAATCGGAGGACATTCACATCCTCAAGTCTCTGATCGCGGCGTACTCTGGAATGAAAGAGGCCGAGATTAAAGACAATATGAACTTGGCCAACATGGGTATAGACTCGCTTGCATCGATGGAGTTGGCGAGCGAGATCGAGTCCACTCTGGGCATCCGGGTCAATTCCGAGGATCTATTGACAGGCGACATCAGGTCCCTCTTGAAATGCTTGCCCTCGGGTTCAAGTGTTGAAGGAATGTCTCGGAGCCTCGAAGACGCCTCTATATCGTCGGATAAATCCATAGTCTCCAATGGGACCTCTACGAACGGCGACCAGGATGATCCTACGGCAGTGTCAACACCTCCAGGCTGTGGTTTCGAGCCAGATCCAAGTGAGTCACTTTGCAAGAGTCGTCCATGGGTGAGATCGAACATTCCGCTCAACAGTTGGTTCAAGATTGAGACCGTCACCTACAAAGAGGTCGATGGGATCCAAATATCGGCTGATCTCTACATCCCATCGGAAGCACCCCCTCAGCCGATGCCCATAGGTACGAGATATTTAACCGGAATGATGCAAAGCGAATTGTCACTGACAATAGGGTGACCAGCTTTAATGATTCATGGAGGAGGCCATTTGACACTCTCGCGGCGCGCAGTACGACCCGCGCAAACGAGATTCCTACTCGAAAACGGAATCTTTCCAGTCAGTTTGGACTACCGACTTGCGCCACAAGTCAACGTGCTTGACGGGTCCATGACTGATGTTCGTGATGCTTGCGTCTGGGCACGGAGGGATTTGCCGAAGATAATGGCACTCAAGGGCATCACCATCGACCCTACGAAACTCGTGGTAATTGGTTGGTCTACAGGGGGTACACTGGCCATGACGACCTCATGGACATTGCCAGAGCTCGGACACCGCGCTCCCTCGGCGGTGCTCAGCTTTTACTGCCCTGTAGAGTATGACCCAAATGGTAAGCAATCTTCTCCTTCTATGACGGATTATATTAATAGCGAATCCCAGCGCCGATAACCATGGGTCAGGACCATCCATCACGCACCATGACTCTGAGCGATATCCGGGACATTCTCCCTGCTGGGCCGGCGAGTACTCCAACATGAACCGACTCCAGACCCAATTCTAACTCCGACGGCGCTTCCAGACTACTAGCCATGCATTCAACAAGATGGACACGACCAAGCTCGGGTGGCTCCAGGAAGGTGAACCACGCTCCGAGCTGGTTCTTGCTCTTGTAAAGGAAGAGAACGGCATGTCGCTGCTCTTTAATGGTTTGCCGTCTAGCGGAGATCAATTGCTCCGCGCCGATGCCGATCGCGCCGCCGCTTTTAGCCCCCTCGTCCAGGCACGGGCTGGCAACTACTCTACACCGACTTACCTCGTGTTCGGAGACAGGGACGAAATTGCGCCGTTTGAGAAAGCAGTCGAGTTTGAGCAGGCACTTCGTAGCAACAGGGTTCCCTGTGGCTTCTTGTCTGTCGCGGGGGCCAAACACATCTTTGATCTGGGGTTGTCGCCTGGGAGTAAGGGTTGGGAGATGGGCGTTGGGCCAGGGTATGACTTTTTGATTAGGCAGATTGAGGATGCGCATAGTTAACCGCCGTCCTTGACTATTGGCAGGATACTAGGGTGTTGTTCCAAGTGTAGCGAAGAAGTGTCATGTCTCCTGGTAGATAGATAATGCGGGTGAGGCTGTATTATAAGGAAGTTGTATTGATAGCTGGTGAGCTAAGATCTATGAAAGTGCTATTGAGTGTCTTCTATATACTTGTAGATCTGGTTTAAGGACCGGGCTTCTAGTGAGGTCGGTCCTAGGACCGATGTGTTTGAAGGTGCTGGACCGATGGTCTTGGCACGTCGGTCCTGGTGATATGCTTGTGACTAGGCGAAATCTAGGGAGTACACGTGATGTAGGAAAATGGGCTGTAACACCTCGTCCCATTCTAATCAACCGAGAGCGTTAAGCTAAGCACAACTGAGATGTATAAGACAATCATTTTACCCAAGTCGCACCCGACCTCGTTCGTGCTCTTGTGCCGTCCCAGAGACTGCTTGTATGTGGTTAGGCCACTCTTCAACGCCTTGAACACCTCTGGTAGGTGTTCCTCATCGGCCTCATCGATCTTGGTGTGGTCAAAAGGGCCGAGATGACGGCGGATGAGCTGAAACTTCCAGTAGGGCATGAACTTGATGAATGAGTGTTCTGAGCCTTGTGAACCGCGCTGAGGGGAACTCCAATAGGTCTTCAACGTCTTTTCTATGTGTATTCCCATACAGATCAGTATTGCAATAAACAGGTAGATCGACCCATCGGCTTTTTCCAGCTATCCAACCACTCGTTGGCTTTGAGCCACGAGATCCAGATCTTGGTATAATGTACCCATTTCTCAACAAGGGAAATAGGTAGGAAAAGCTGGAATAGCTCGAGAGGCGTTGGAGGCAGCGTAGCAATGTGAAATTCGCGCCTTGGTACCCCGGGAATCAATTGAGTACTCATTGATGAGATTGAAATGCTTCAGGGGCCTTTTAGTGGTGTTTCGGGGGGTTGAAATGACGGATCAAACTTCCGGTACCCCGCTCGTACTCTCGTGGAGGTGTTGTCTTGTGAGCTCTCGTGGCGGTTAAACTGGCCAAAGGCGACTCAGAAAGATCACTCGAGGCTGGTACCGCTAACAAATATCCGTGACAGCAAAACGACCATGTCATGGGAATCAAAGGAGACCCCATGGCCGCTCCGTCCATTCCATGCTGCAGCTGTGACAACTTCCTCTGTAATGGCCATCTGGCTTCCTCTCCGATCCAAGAGACGGGACATGACATGGGAAGGAAAAGAAGCTGTCATCTTGCTCACAACTCCGTCAGTGATGGTGATGTGGTCTCCCTTCCGATCCAAGAGAAGGGCCATCACATTGTGGCCGTCCCCATAATTCCCTGCCGCAGCTCTGACGAGTCCCTCCGTGATTGTAACCTGGTCTCCCCTCTGATCCAGGAGAAGCTCCATCACCTTGTGGCCGCTGTATCCATTCCCTACAAATCGGAAATGTCTCCGCTTGGCAAGCCCCGGAAGGGCGCATGCCGAAGCAAGGCAGATTAGAAAGCAGACATATCAGGCGAGGGGACAAAAGCAGAAACGCCCACCGAGACACGAGAGATTAGCACCCACGCACGCCCGAAGCGGGGATCCTAGCAGGGTTAAAGGGGTTTCATCACCCAGGATGGCCTTCGCAAGAGCAGCCATGCCCTGCGCTGAGGATGCAGGACGTTGGCTTTCGTCTTTCACCACCACTCATTCGGCCTAGGGGAGACTCCGGAGTGCTGATTCCAAGGCCGGCGGCAGCAGCAGCAGCAACATGAACCATTGGACGGTCTGCGGAGCGGTGCATCGGACGAGGTCTGGGTGTCGCAATTCGGGTCGGAAAGCGGACGCGTCGGGCGCGAGTGAGGAAGCGGAAACGTCCGCTGCGACACGAGAGGTTGGCCAACATAATATCGACATTTCAACCTATCCAGCCTAAGGAGTTGGCGGATGATCCGGAGCGGCGGGCAGCGGACGATGTGACGACCATGAGACGGATAGCCCGGGAGATAGCCCGCAGAAGGTCGTTGAGACGTCCAGCCAGCCGGACGAGAGGAGCCAGCAATACGCGATGTTGGAGGCCTGGTGAAATGGCCTGGGTAGGAGACGGCCGAGCCTTGGAGTCTGCCAAGGTCGAGTCATTCACCCCTGAACATGGTCCACCGATAGTACAACTCCTCGGTATTTCGGTGTCCACCGATAGTACTACTCCCCGGTCTCTCGGTGTTGAAAGTGCTTCCGAATAGATCCAGGTGAGACTCGGCTGTGCGGGCCGCATCTCGGTAGATATCCTGAGATCGACAGTGGACCATCGGACATGGTTAAACTTCCGTGGCGCCGGCCTACCTTGCATCTGGCTAGGCTGCACGTCATAGTCTACCCCGCGTTTGACATAAATGACAGCCCCGTTGGTTCATCTGGGGCCTTGGCCAGCGGGAATATATACTCCACCAGCTTCACCCACTTACAAGACGAATATTTGAAAGCCATCCTTGCTTGTCCCTTATTCATCTATACAAGTGTTTTCAGCAGAAGATGGAGGCTCTAGTACTACAGCCTCTTCGGGAGTTGACAGGTTTGCCCCTTGCGGCAGTCCTGCCTCTACTTGTTATTTCTTCAGTCAGTTTTCCTGCAGCCCGCTGCTAGAAAATAAGCTAACTATCTCAGACTGCCATATTTATTATCGGCCGTATTATCTACAATGTCTACTTCCACCCGTTGCGGCGCTATCCTGGGCCCATGATGTGGGCCGCAACCCGCATCCCCTGGCAGATGATGATCCTGCGTGGAATCGGACACAAGCGCATCCTCGAACTCCATGAGCAGTATGGAGACATTATCCGAGTGGCTCCCAACGAACTTTCATACAGCAGGCCTGATGCCTGGAAGGAGATTATGGGCCACCGCAAGGGCGGACAGGGAGAGAATGGGAAAGACGCTGCATTCTTCTCCTCCGTCGATACTGGGGATGTCTTCTCCGCAGATCGCGAAAACCATGGCCGGTTTCGACGCGCCTTGGCCAATGGCTTCTCCGCGCAGAGCATGCGTGACCAGGAACCTTTAATCGGACAATACGTCAGCTTGCTTATGGAACGCATCACCGAGGCGTGCGACGGCGGGAAGAAGCCTATTAATATAGTTGAATGGTGTAACTGGACCACCTTCGATATTATCGGCGATCTACTCTTTGGCGAACCGTTTGATTGTCTCGCCAAGGCTGATTACCACCCGTGGATTGCTGTGATCTTTGCAAGTCTCAAGGAGGGGGCTTTGCTGGATGCAGTGAAGCGCTATGTCCCGGCCGCCGATTTCTTTCTTAATCTAATCCCAGGTTTCGCCGAGGCCAGCAAAGAGCATACCGAGCTTGTTAAAAACAAAGTTAGCAGGCGGCTTAAAATGACTAACCCCCGCCCAGACTTTACGCAGTCTATGTTGAAGCAGAAGGATGGGAAGCCAGCAATGACCCGACCCGAGATCGAAAGGAATACCGAGCTCTTGGTTGTCGCCGGATCCGAGACCACAGCCACCACCATCAGTGCCGCGACCTTCTTCCTCACAACAACACACCCAAAGGTAATGGAGAGACTGGCCGAGGAGGTGCGGACAAGCTTCACGTCCGAAGACGAAATCGATATCTTGAGCGTGCAGAAGCTGAAGTACATGCTGGCCGTCCTCGATGAGACTCTGCGCATGTATCCCGCTCTTCCGACGGCGGTTCCGAGACTCGTCCAGCCGGGCGGAGCTATTATCTGCGGCGAATATGTTCCAGACGGGGTAAGTAGTTGCACTTGGCGATAGTTGTGACTCTATGCTAATCTAAGCGTCTTTAGACTCTGCTCGGCATCTGGCAATATGCCATGTACCATCGCGAGAAGTACTTTGCCTTGCATAACGAGTTCCACCCTGAGCGGTGGCTGGGTGAGGATTCTCGCTTCGATAATGACCAGACCGAGATCTTCCAGCCCTTTTCCCACGGAGCTCGAAACTGCCTTGGAAAAAAGTAAGTCATATTTAGATAATACTATCGTTTACTAACTATCTGCTTAGCCTCGCATACGCCGAGATGAGACTTATCCTCGCGCGGCTCATCTGGCGCTTCGATATGAGGATTGATGATGGCTGTAAGAACTGGGCTGAGGATAGTCTATCGTGGGTCCTCTGGGAAAAGGGCGACATAGATATGTACTTGACGCCGCGTGAGATTCCAGCTTAATGGACATTCTATCATTAGCTATGCCGGACCGGTTCTAGATGCCTAGAGGGGTTATAGAATTGTTACCTCCAAATCCCAAATCGCGGCTAGTAGGTGGGAATTAAAATCCAGTTGCCTGACGTCCGACCCCTTGGCCAAGGGATGTCGGCTGCTTCGCATGTGATTGGTATTGGATGCTTGAGTCGACCCTTGTTGCCACACTTCCAAACTTCACTGTGATGTGGTCCTTGTTGCTTTGTGCGCTGCAGGATCATGCTATTCTCCGCAAATATGGTAGTAGATCCCCGAGAAACCCATCCACGAAGTGCAACATGCAGCCCAAACAATGTGAATGATTAGACTATTTATATCTACGCCGGATATATCTATAAGATCATGCACGAGAACAAAAACATTTTACATACCATTCATTACATCCTCGACCGGCAGCAGACACCAGCTGCTTCGTCCTCTTTATACAGGACGCTCTTGTTCTTGTCTTGCGTCGAGACGGCAACATCCAGGGCCGGATTACCCGAGAAGAAGTTGACCGGCTTGAGTCCGACAATCATCTTCTCGTTGGGCATAACTGGCCAGTCCTCGATTCGCGGGTTGTGGGTTGAGCCAAAGGTGTGCCAGATAACGATGTCTCCATTCCTCACCGAGTGGGCAGTTCCTGTGACGTTTCGTTTGCTGATCTTTGAAGCAATTCCATCACCACCTAGCGACTGCATGGTATGCTTGCCAGAGGGGAAATGATCATCATCCTCATAGCGCGTCACCCAGACAGCGTGCTGCGCGAACTCGGAACGCTTCGCGTGGAAAGAGTCCGGGTGAGATAGGAGCATCTGGCTGTATGCAGGCAAAAGCTTGAACCCGACGGGCGTGTTGGTGATTGGATTGATCTTGTTCTCGTTGATAAACTTGAATGTCCGAGCCTTGGTGAGGTCGAGGTCAAAACCACCCTCCTGCTCAACAATCTTCTGTTCTGTTACGTAGCCAACGCCAAATGGGTTGTGAACCGTGGGGTCTCCAAATGGCATGGCCTTGGACTCCTCAACAGCGAGCGAGTTGGCGTGTCCGTCGATGGCGGGATCAATGCGCAGACTAAAGAGATGCTGGTGATAGGGTGCCAAAACTCCCGGCGCAACAACGGTACCATAGGGAGTATTTTCCTTGAAGCCAACCTCGGTGGGAACGGTCGACAAGATACCTGTAGCCCTCACCTCGTAGAAGATTGAAGCATCCTGGCAGAAGTGGAAGGCAAAGATGTACTCGTAGTTGCTGACCGTGATGATTGTCTGCAGCACAAGGATGCGGGAGCGGGTTACCACGGCGTTTCCGGTTCTGAAGTTGGTGTGCTTCCACAGAATGCCATCGTCCTGCTCATGGCAGCAAATCACGTTGGGCATTTTCAAAGGCTCGCCAGAGCTAGTGTTGTGGTGGCTGTCGAAGTACTTGATAGTACCTAGACAGTCACAGCCAAGTTTCAGGTTGTTGGCATTGATTCCTGCTCCGTCGTTGCCAAGGTCGAAGGCGGCCTTGCGGGGGTATGGGGCTCGCGGGTCGCCGTAGGGCACAAACATCTCGGCGAGAGACAGGCGGTAGAAAAGACTCCGGCCATCATATCGGATATCGTGAAGAGTCAGCCCTTCACGATAGTTGAAGCCAACCCTGAAGGTCCACTTCTCCCATTCCAGGTGGTTTTGGCAGATGCGGAATGAGGGACCCTCGGGTTGAACAACCTGGTAAGGTTTGGTGGTGGTTCTGGGGCTAGGGCGCAAATCAGGGTGATATTCACTCGCGGCTTGTGAGTGAATCCTTTGTCGATCGAAGGCACGGGGCTCATGGTGGATTCGCTCGTGCGGGTTGGTGGGCAGCCTATAGACCTTTGTGACTTGTAACTTTTCTGAGACCTCGGCGCATACGTCGAGGGGATACGCATAATAGTTTGCATCTGGATTCTCCGACAAGCGTAGATAGAACCAGCACTGGGAATATAATTAGCCGCGCTCTAGATGTACCATTAGACACGTCAAAACCTACCATGGTTACGCGCTGAGCCATGTTATTCAAACCATCAGTGGCATATGCCCATGGCTCAACAACAACCGTGGCGCCATCGGGAAGCTCGAGACGGCGGATCTCTTCTTGGACCTCTTGGTTTGCCAAGCACGCCTCTTCAACCTGTTTCATGTACTCGGAATCGATGTAAGAGTGCTTCCCCCTGTGGTGCTGCTTTGCCTCGACCCTGTCGTTGTCAAGGTCCACAAGCAACTCGAAGAGCTCATTATTACCACTCTGGTTCTCCAGGACAACCTCGACACGTGCACAGCGTGTGGGAGCCTGACCTGTCGGCTGGTTGCGATGCTCTTTCTCCAGGAATGGTATCATCTCGCTCTTGGGGGGCTCCCGCAGGGTAATGACGCGGAAGTTGACATGTCGTCCAGCGAAGTGAGGACGGACGATCTCAGCGGCCTGGAAAGCAACTGGTCAGCAAACATGGTTCGTAATCACAGTACTAGAGGTCAAAGTGAAGGGAGACTCACCTTTGAGATCTCATCGGGCATAAGGGGATCGAAGGGGTGGACATTGAGTTCCATTGTCTTGAAGAAGAATATTGATTTTGCGTAGCTTGATGTAAAGTGTAAGGAGTTTCAAAGAGAGTAGTACACTAGAAGATGAGGTGATGAGTGAATCTTAATGAGATGCAACTAGGGATCTTGTATGCCGCAGGTTGCGAGAGACAAGACTGTCTGAGGCGCACACGTGTGTGTGTTGGTAAAGGCCTCACAAGGGTTGCCCCACAAGCTCAACTATGACTTGCTCCTCCAAGGCAGTCAGTCAACAGTCTTGGTGAACCACCTGCCTCCAAGAGTTTAGTATAAAATGTGCTCTTCTCTGGTCCACGGCTCAACCGAAAACTTTTAGGGGACTATACCTTTGGAGGTGATTCCGCGGGTATGCGGTCGCACCTCCAAAGGCATGGCTCAGTAAGTCTATGTCACGCAGCTTGTGTCTAGGTGCGGGGTAGAACAATCAATCAACTAAGCGAGCCCTTGGCTCAACAAGAACCGGCCCGGTCTCCACAGCCCAGGAATTGTTCGGTAGTTGACTGACGGGTGGTTCTCGATAATAGCGCTCGCCCCAGCAGCCGGCTGCACCAAGTTTCAACCGAATAACTTATGTCCAGAGTGGTGTCCACAACAAGTTTGCAAACATCGTAGTTGAGGCAATACGTACTTATAATCAGCATCTTCATTATACAATATAAACACACAAGTCGTTGTCTGGTTTTGAGCTGCTACGGGGGACCAACAAGTCAAGACTATCATCTGGGAAGTCAAATTCCAGAGAAAATAATTACACAAGAGATATTCAGCTCCAAAGAAGACCGGCCCAGGCTAAATGACCAAATGTGCACGTGCTAGGGTCTATAAGCGCATTACGTATCGGAAACTCCGGCTTGCCTTTAGAGGTCAAGGCACATCAAAGATAGTCAAGTCTGTACAATGACTCGTCGCGCACCCAGTAGCTTTTGCACGAAACCTTCATTGCCAGGACAGAGTCTGCAAGAGGCGGACGAGCAGCAGACGCAAACGCCATTTACCACTGGGCTTGGGAACCATGGCTTGGGAACCATGGCCTGGTTGATAAGAAACTGTACACGGGTCTCTCCGATAGCTCTTGCGTTTGGAGTTTTGATTAAGCGACATGTTGATATCACTGAGCTTACAGTTATCTCAGGGCTCGCGCGTTCAGCCAGCAGGTGTTGTGGAAGCGTTTGCTGCTCGGCATGCTATCGTCAATCAACCGGTGAGTAGACATTTGTATATCTGGCCTTGTGAAAGCTCTTCGCTATAAAGGCGCGGCGTTCTTTTGTAGGACGACTATCTCCACACGAACCTATCTTGGACACTGATAGTAATGTATAAGGCGCGGCTTGAACCCTTCTCATAGTCGCCTGAGATCAGGTGACAACTCTGTAAAAGGCGCCTCTTTTTGAGATGAGTTGCATCGACAGTTGATCAAGGTTAAAGAAACTAATCGTACAAGAGAGAAGGAACAGTATGCTACATGGATCCGAGGCTGGGGCAAACCCCGACCTGCCTGCCAGCCACCGTCGGATCTGATTGGCGATGCCTCCGAGCCACCCGGCGTCTCGATATTTTTCTATTTTGATCGCAGTATATGGTTGTCTTGTTACCGCCTCATGTGATGTCGGCATGTCTATTGATGTGCCAGCTGTTTTGTGGACGTCACATGTACCGGATACATCCTACGTCACAACATATCCTTAAGAGTCATCGATATGTTGTTTCCTGACTCTGACTGAAGAATGAAGCATCTTTCATCTCTCTTGTTGTTTCATGAGTAACTCTGTTTGTCGTGCCGCAAATATGGCGGTTCTGGAGGTGACGGCCGCTGTATTATATTGCCTGCTTCGTCCTCTTGAATGAAGCTATACTTGATGAGGAAGATGGTAGGAAACATGTTGCACGCTGGGCTTAACCCGGTCAGGAACTCGTTTGGCAATTAGGTTTCACCGATCACACAAGATTCGTCGAGTTGTAATAGGTCGGATCGGGCTTCTCAGAGGTCGCAGGCTTCCAAGGTTGGATCGTTGTATTATCGGTGAATAAGTTCTCGAAAGATGGATCGAGGGCACTCGGTATTCAGGTACTGTGGCGGTGGCAGTGCTCGGAGGCGGTCTTGCTTTGTTTGTTTGATTGGCGTGTTGGCTTTCTTGAACCGGCCCTTCTTGTCTCGCGTTGTGCTGATGTTGGTGTTCCTGCCGCCAGCCCGCAGCCCAGCGTAGTAGAGCTAACTGTCGATTCATGTTGATTCATGGCCAATGGGGGGGGGGGGGAGGGGTGGGCCATTTTAA
>JABCKW010001119.1:0-27927 GCA_014824385.1 Fusarium cyanostomum
CTGTGCACGTATGGGTTCCCGCGGGGGGGCAGGGGTTTATGTAATGCTTCAAGTTGATACTTCGCTGACTTAGAGGCTAACCTCTTAGGATGAGTGGTGTATCATGAAAGAAGAGCATGAGGAGAGGATACGTGAGAAGAGAGAAAGGAATAAAAAGGACGAGTCTTGGTGCACACGGTGCTTCAGGAGTCTCGACGTTGCAACGAGAGATAATAAAGCAGACAAGTTTAATCCAAGGCCGACGATGTATTTATAAACAGCAGGTTAATGAAGTATGGTGTCGCCATTAAGAATTCCGCAACACTGATTGAATCGATGCCAAGATTATGAGACCAGCTATTTGAATGTCAATTGTGTGTTTATGACATGAACGGCTTTTTGTGAACATATCCTGACACTAACTTTCCACTCATTTTAATAATCCTCTTCCCACTCCAACGTAGTACTTTTACTCCTCCGTCCACCCCGGCCCCGGTTGATGTTCATACCCCATACATTGTCACCATGGGCTTGCAGACAACGAGGCACTCGTCGAAGTTGTGACCGTCTGCGTTTCCGATTTTTGAGACCATTGGCGAGATCTCCAGTTCAACCTCAAGCTTTCCCTCAGGATTTCCTCTTGTAAATCGGACGTCCAGATCTTCCTCATCGTATTCGTCTTGCAGCCAGCTCGTGAGAAAGAACGCTCTCGATTTCATGAACGTGACATTAATGAGCACAGCTCGGTGAACAATCTCCGTCAAGCGCTGCGCCGCAATCTCCTCCTGGCCAGGCGCGGTGAAAATGAAGAGAGTACTCTTAAGCCCGTCGATGAGCCGAGATATGTTGGATTCATTCTCGGCACTGTAGGCCTTAGCCAGGAATTCAGCGGTGTGCGCCTTGATGCGACTGAGCTCCTGTAGTCCCTCGTAGTCCCTGATTTCTGTGGGGTGTTAGTGCGGCCAGACATTGGAGAGATAACGAGCACTTATACCTGAGACATCCAGACAAAAGAGCTGGAAAGCCTTTCCTGCAGGGCCACCCCAAACATTTACATTTGCTTGGAAAATATCGCGCATTATTTGGTCCCAGATATGCTTTTGCAAGTAAAGGGAAGTCAACTCAGGGTGCTTCTTGCGGTTCTTTTTGAGGGGACCAACAAGTGAGTGGTTTGCCCCCTTGGGAGCTCTCACCCCGTGAGGGTCTCGGGTGAGGATCTGGAGGACAAAATTTTGAACATCGTGAGCGAGCTTCAGCCAATGGTGCTCTATTTCATCGTCTGTCACTTTGTTGGAAAGGTTGGTGTGTTGATCTCTTGCATCCAACATCTCGGCCATCTCCCGCTTCAGCTCGTCGTTGAAGGCCTGAACTTTCTGGTACTTGGCATTGAGTTTGTCAAAAGAGGCGCGAAGTTCTCTCTCTCTCTTGACGGTGACGTCAAGCTTTTCTTCGCATTGCTTCATTTGATCTTGTGACTGTTGCGAATCCAAGGCTGCCTGTAGCTGTTTCTGGAGGGAGTTGATCTTTGCTCTCGCAGCGTGTATGTCTAAACCGGTTTGTAGACTCTCGACGGAGCGGTCGATTTGCTCTCGCATCAAAAATAGCTCCTCCTTCGTTCTCTGGAAATCCAAGGCCTGATTCGAGACGGTCTGCGATGCAGCCTCAGCCTGTGAAGCAGATGCTGTCTGTAAAGGAGCCGCCTGTTGGGGAGCGACCTGAGCGGGAGCAACTGCCTGGTCGGGGTATTTTTTCTTTGTCGTGATGATGATTGTGCGAGGCTTTTTTGCCTGCGACTCTTCGACCCCGTTGTTGTTCCTTTTGCTGGAGGATGAGGTCGGGTTCGTTGACTGCAAGTTCTTCTTTGGGGTCGCCCGAATAGAAGAGTTGGAGCTCGAGCCGGAGCTCTCATAACCGCTCTCGCCCCCCTTGACGGTACGGTGAGTAGCTGGGGGTAGTGTTTCTGACGGTTGTGGGGAGGGTTCGTCGTCTGTATCGATGTCCATCATCTTTCTTGGCGCGGCCGCGCGAGGGCGTAGTTCGCGCCGTGATGAGGGAGATGGTGATGCCATGATGGCACAGTTCGTTGTGTTCCGAGCGTAGGACCGAAAGTAAAATGAGAGTGGGTAGAAGGAGCGGTGTCTTTGGTGGAAGAGAAGAGAGAGGGAGGAGAGGGAGGAGTTTGTTGATATGGCAAGAGCTGCCACTGGCAGCAAACGATAAACAGTTGGGTGCCTAAGGTACCTTAGGTAGTTACTCGCTGTGATGCGCTGTCGTAAATGTTTGGGGGGAAAAGCTGGCACTGGCAGCTGGTCCCTATTTTTGTTTATGAGCAAGTCTTTGTGACTCACTTATCCTAGCGGACAAAACCTACGAGTTGAATCCTTCTTAGGTAATTTTGATAGGCATGATATAAAGCTTGATGAAGATTTTAGGGAAGTGTTCTCAAACCTCCCATAGTTCCGATGACGCCAAATATATAGTAAATATTGATGTATCCTACCTCTAAGCTCATGTAACGAATATACACCAGGTTGATTTGAGGCTTCTTCTGGACCAGTTACGCATGAGTAGCTGATTAGCTTGAAATTTAACAAAAAGAAAAGTCCCGTTGATACCCTACCTTGCTTTAACCAATACGTTCCGGGGAAAAACACCCACATTCAATTATTCTCTCTGTTCTAGCCATTCTTCCTATTCATGCGCGTCAGGACTTGCGGTATGAACAAAGACCGACAAACCAAACCTTTCGCAAATCCACAAAGAGGGTCCTGTTCAGTCGTATGTGTTCAGTAAGTCATGAATGAAACGGTATTCATTGTTTATGCTCTTGGTCTTCTACTGAACAGGGAGCTCAGTATTTGCCTGGTCTCATCTTGCGGTTGTTATATAATGAATGGCCTCGCGCTTCCTTTTGCGAGAGCTTTCTACCATTGTTCGTTGTTCGCTACATTACCTACTGGATATTTCCAAACATAGCCTATAGCATTTACACCAAGTACGTCTTATCACAACGACCTCCTGAACAACTTGCTGCAAGCTTTGTTCCCGTTTAAAATCGACAAAACTATTGTTTCAACAGAATACTTGAAAATACTTGCCTAACCGATCAACATTCAACAAACTCTCGCACAATGGACATATCAAACACGCAGTTGCGGATTGAACTGCGCTTTCTGATCGCACTATCGCGCAAGGAGAGGGCCGGTAAACGAGACCACGGTTACTTACGACCTGCCGGAAAACCTGTTCCCTACCCTCCTGGCGAATTCTGCGGCATTCCAGCTGGCTTTGAAGACCGGAAAGATTTGAACGAGGAGGAACTCATCCGTGCAAGCTGGGCCATTCAACAACTTAAAAGCGTCCTGTATGAGTACAGCGTTATCACCAAGGATCCTCTCCAAGAGGCGCAGATCCCGCCTCAGCCAATGGACGAATCGAACGACTGGACACTTACATACGAAGAGAATCTCCAAGAACACCAAAGCAAAGAATATCATTGGGTTGGACTTAAGGTGACGTCCCCTAGCTTCCGGTGTGGAGATGATCGCTTCGACAACGAGTTATACACCATTCTTGGGATTCTGGACAACGTCTTTATCATTGTCGCAAGCGCAGACACACGCCTAGGAATTCTCGTCAGACCCAAGGAAGGGGATTTTACTCTTGATCAATTGAAAGGAATCGCATCGATGCTATGGGTTTCAGACCCTATTTTGAACCAGATCCATCCTCCTCACTGTGGGCCTGGCTCACTATCTTCTCTAGGTCTACAATTCACTAACCTCGCTAGGGAACAACATCCCATCGATTTGAAGACCGAGCTGGCCTCCGCTGATCAGGTCGATGATCCGTGGAACAATCGGTTTTCGCCTGACCGCCGGCCACTGGAACTTCTCCAACACCCTGGAAAGCTGAGTGAGGCGAAGTACCGCCCTGGCCTCAGCAAAATCTACGAGGCTAGTTCTGTCGAGATCCTCTTACATCTTTTAGACTTCACTTTTCTGAATCATGAAGATGAGGAACCTGCCCAAATTCGACCTGCGTATTGTTTCCGGACTGCAAACGACTCGGGCCTTCATGTCATTGAATTCAATCAACATTGCGGAACTCTCAATGGTCAGGCCATACTAAGCTGGGTCAATATTTGCGCACAACTTGTCGGGCTTTGTCTCAACTCTTCTTTTTCATCTCTCGTCGCAACGTCGAGGGTGTTAAGGCATCGCGTCAACAAGGACCCAAACTTCACCATTTTCGACTTCCTCAATGTGTATGACCTAGGGTATGTGGCCGACCACTACAAGAGTAGAGGTACGGTTTTTGAAATACCAGACGTGATCCCTTGGCCGGTTCTTAAAAAGTCCATTCCCGACGATGAATCAGAGCCTGTCATAGGGGTGGCGTGGCCTCTAAACAGTGCATACCCATCACCCCTGGATGAGTTTGGCCAACGAGCTCTCAACTGGACAAAATCATCCAAACATTCTGGCAACAGCGCCTACTCCTTTGGAGTTGAGCTTGAGATGCTGATACCTGCATCAGACCGCCCGAAAGTCGCGGTCTCAGGATCTGAGGACCAATATCAGCTTGGTGATGATGACGAGGAGGAGGAAAAGGAGAGTGACACTGAACCGGATGCTGTGGCTTTGTGGTTTCAGGCTCAGGCTGAAGACCGCATGCAGGATTCAGATCAAGAGGATGACGACAGCTTCATCGACCCTGATCCCACAGACGACAGGCAGTTTGCCCACGGCTTGTATTTTTCCACAAGGGCCCGCCAGATAGCACGTCTACTTACAGATCTCGGCCATCCGGCCAACTATCTCGATAACGAATGCACAGATGGGAGTTGCACTTGGAAGCAAAAACTTGCAAAGCACAAGCTTTTCCACGTTGATGGTTTCCATAGCAAATATCAGACCTGGAGTGTCACGGAAGACGCCTCAATCATGGACGTGTACCGCTGGCGGGGCTATTGGAAATTGTCCAACATGGAGATTGTGAGTCCAGTTCTCAGAGACATGCCAAAGTCCTGGGAGCAGATTCTTGATGTTGTCAGCGGCTTGCGGAACAAGGCGAGATTGGCAGTGCATCACTCATGTGGTTTCCACATCCATGTCGCCAAGGGTAGCCAGCCAATGCCTTTGCATCTGCTGCGAAAGATTGTATGTCTCATGTGTTGTGTAGAAGACATCATCTTCAGCCTCTGCCACCCATGGAGGAAGGACAAAGTTTTCTCGCTCTCCATGCTACATGATCAATCAAACCTAGTCGCTGGTTACAAAGAGTGGTGGGAGGAGCTTACTCCCACGGCTGACTTTGAGCAGCACATTCCGGTTGAGAGCATCATTAAACCTAGGTTGATGGCAATCCTAAAACGATTATGGATGACTCCAGATTTGGAACAACTCAAATTGCTTGCTAAGCCTAGTAGATTCGACCCGAAGCTCTGTATGACCCTGCATTCTTGTCAACCTTGCGAGGGATATCCTACCGAGCAGTGCAAGGGCTCTGTCGAATTCCGCTACCTTGAGGGCACTTTGGATCCCGGATTGATCTTGCGATGGAGTCAGCTTATGGTTTCTCTGTTCCAGTTCGCAGATTTGGCGACACCGGGTGCGTGGCAGAGCCTCCTGCGCACTGCCTCACGATACCAGGGTCAAACTTATGACCTGGACATTCTGAAGAGCTTTCTCGAACAGCTAAACCTGGATGATGACTATGCCTTTTGGGCGAGCAGAGTTCGCATGTACCAGGCGTCGCCGTCAATGTCCAGAGCTCAGATTTCGACAGAGGCTCAGGAACTCCCTGGGCCGGATCTTGAAATCCTGCCTCACGTTCCCAGCTCGCATATTGAGACCCTACGGAAGGATATATGCCAAAGGCAGAGAAAGACGCCATACCTGACCCAACAAGAGAATGCCGACAAGCATGAGCCTCCAGCTGACATGGAAAACCGCGTAAAGGCGTTGCTAGAAAAGATCGGCCTGACAGGCACCCACGTCACGGAAACTCTTAGGCTTGTCATCGAACAGTCTAAGGAGCAGTCTAAGGCTAAGGAGCAATTAGATGAGTCTTCCGTCCAAGACCTGGGTAGCTCCAAGGGTTTGGATGGCTCCGAGAATTCAGATGCGTCACATCTGCTTGAGACCCTCCAAATCAGTCGCATCGAAGTGAGGAAATCCTTGGAGCGATATCATCACATCGGAATAACGGAAGCGAAGTGAGTGGTCAGGTCATGAATAGGTAGTCTGCGAAGCAAACCGGTTAACCCAAATTATGTCTGGCATACACTAAAGTGATGATTGTGCTTGCCGAGTTGTAGTTATAATGTCTAGGTCCTTATTGTTATTCTGTGGACATATCTGAAAGCTACCTTATGTTGGCACCACTGACAACACCAGAACGTGGCGGTCTGGTATGTTGCCCCAGGATAGCTTCTTGCGCTTGCGCTTGGGTGGGTAAGTTGTTTTCGGCAGCCTCCTCTAGTTGCTCTCCGAGGGCCCATGATGCTCTGCAGCGGTCGACCCTTGGTCTCCTCACCGCGTGTCTTGCGGCCGAGATGAACTTATCAGCTCCTTTTGGCTGAACATGAGAGTTTCGCAAAAGCCTTCGAGCATCATGCGGAGTCTCGAGTGCCTGCTTCAAATAACGCCGACAGATGATGCGCTGCGTCTTTAGCGACAATTAACGGCGTCGCATGATGTGATTGGACAGCCCTCTAATGCCGTGCTCAACCCGTCTGGTTGTATGTTTCGGTATTCTGCTTTGTTGATTTCCTCGCTTTTACTAGGTCGGGGAACCGTGGTCTCGCTCGATAATGTCTTCGCGTCCCAATGGCCGTGTTCCGTCGTTCAGAACCATGGCCTCTCGATGTTGTCGTCGAAGCCGCTGCTCCTCGGCAGAATGCTCCCGGGTGCGAGGGACCTGTTGTTCCACAAGAGGGCAGTTTGCAGCCTCTTCTTCGATCTCCATGATGAGGTCTGGGAGTTCGCGAATTCTCCTCCCCGAGTTCTCCTTGTCAATCAGCCCTTCCTTCTCTAACGCTATGAGACCCCGTCTTGAATGCTTGATCCGGTCGACAATCTCCACGATCCGGTTATTCTTGAGAGCCATATAGTCCTTGAAGTTGCGGCGCCTCTCCTCGGGGACGTCCCCCCATTCTTGCCTTGCCAGCCATTTCTCAACAAACCGTGCCTTGACGAGCATGCTGGCGCCGTACTTGTTGACGAGCTCGAGGATGAACATTAGACAAAACCTCTCGGCCATGTCTCGAAGGTAGTACTCATCCCAGTGACTGTCGGTGAGGCTTGGACGTTCGACGTCGTCCAAGCTCAGCTCAAGAGACCTCACAAGAGCAGAGTAAGCCTTCGGGTTGTTCAACTTTGAAAGCCCATCGAGACCTGAGGCTGTTAGTTGTCTAGTCGAAAGTTCGTAGAAGCATCATACCAATAGTCTGTCCGGTGAGGAGGGCCAGCGCCCGGAGACACTGCATGCGTTCATCGTAGTTTGGCCGGGTGATGCCGTAGAGTAATGATTGAGTTGTCTCCGAGTCGTTAACGGCTCTGTCGCAGAGAATCTTGATGGCAATTTCTCTGATGGAGTAATTCGGATGGTCCAAGAGCTTCTCAAGGGTCTCGAGCTTCAGCGAGTCTTCGGTGTCCTGTGTGATGTACTGCGTCTTTGGTTGCGTTGGGGGGATCTCGTTATCGTCACGAATGATGGTGAGCGCTGTAAAGACTGTGCTGACAACGCCAAAAGTGGCAAGGCCTAAGCTCACTAGAACCACCCGCTCATCACGAGCGAAAGCGAGTAGGCTATCTGCCCAGCCCATGTTGATTAACTTTGTTTGTTGAGTCCATGCTCTTCGTTGAAGTTAGTGATCACGGATTGCGATAGTACTCGGAAGCTCCTGGCTGGCGTAAGGGCGTTCTGCCGCGAAATACCGCTTTTAGCAACCAGATATGATGGAGTAGCGCTCGGCAGAAACCGATTACCCCACTGTTTTCAGGCTGCATGCTACTACATACCTAGTGACGAACGTGATGGCCCAACTCAAGCTGCCAGGAGGTGAGCAAAAACATAGCTTTTGAGTGCAAAAAGAAATCTTATAGACATCATAGCATAAAAAGAATGCGTAATCTGGGAATCGAACCCAGGGCTCCCCGACGCTGCTCGGTTGGCAACGGAGAATTTTACCACTAAACCAATTACGCCGATACTACTTGTCGCTTGTTTAATGGCTGTGCTATTGATTACTAAGAGTACTAGTCCTGTCCATGAGAGTGAGACGTAAGAGATGCTCAACATGACCTAAACTCGCCTTCAAAAAGTCTTGAAAAAATTATTTTATCATAATAGACGCTTTATATTACCCCTCTGTTTTATATACTTACTTCAATGACAAGTAGAACTTGATTTTTCATGGCCTTGTGATAGCCGTTGTACTCCGGACAGCAGCAGAGAAGAGTTCCATGCCAAGGGCCCCACACCAACCTTCGCTGATAACGATAAGACTTTTTTACAGAGAAAAAAAAACCCGATTGAAGACAGTCGCATAGCGCAACTTGCACATCACATTGCAGTTGTCATGGCCGGCTCCCAGCTCAAGCGCCTTAAGGCGTCTCTTCGAGAGCAAGGAATTGTCGGTCCGCAACAGTCTAAGAAGCAGAAGCGGCGCGTTGCCCAAGATGAGCGCTCCCGCAACGAGAAACGACTCCAGAGAGGGGTCGTCTTGGAAGGCATTCGCGAGCAGTTCAATCCTTTCGACCTGAAACATGCGAAAACACCCAAATTTGAAGTCACGAGCAACCGACCTACTGCTTCTGGGATCGCGGGCAGTATCAAGGGTCGCCCTGGCCAGGCCAAGGCAGCTAGCGAGGAGAGGGTGAGTTGTATCATGATCGACTTTGAAGGCAGCCTAACTAACAGAGCTCTAATAGCGCCGACAAACACTTCTAGTCGAGATGCAACGCCGCAACAAGGTCGGTGGCATCCTCGATCGTCGCTTCGGTGAAAACGATCCGACAATGGCACCCGAGGAGAAAATGCTGGAACGATTCGCCCGAGAGAAGCAGAGGAGCCACAAGAAGAGTTCCATGTTCGACTTGGAGGATGATGAGCCCTCAGAGGGCCTGACACACATGGGCAAGTCCCTCTCCTTCGATCCCATGGACGACTTCCAGGAAGGCGATCTCGCAGAGGATTACGACAGCGACGGTTCGGTACGCGAAAGGCAGCGATTGAAGCGCATCCGTGCTTTGGCAGCGGTGGGTAGCGACGGAGAAGACGATGAGAATGAGGAACCCGAGCGGAAGAAGACGAAGAAGGAGGTCATGGAAGAAGTTATCGCCAAGTCCAAGCATTTCAAGTACGAGCGACAGGCTGCCAAGGAGGACGACGACGACCTTCGAGCAGAACTTGACAAAGAGCTTCCGAATATCCAGATGCTCCTATGGCAAGGCCGACAAGGCGCCAAGGCGCAGAATAGTGAAGGCGCTACAGTCTCCACGATCGCTGGAGTCGACCGAGATGCTTTCGAAAAGAATTTCGACCTTGAAGTGAAGAAACTAGCCCAGGATAAACGAGCTCAGCCGGCCGATCGTACCAAAACAGAGGAGGAGAAGGTTGAGGAGGAGTCTACCAGGCTCAAGGAGCTTGAAGAAAAGCGTCAGAGGCGCATGAAAGGCGAGGAAGTCTCGGATAGCGACGGGGAGGAGGCAGACGACAAGGGTAAAAGACATCAGCGAGTCACGATGGACATGGATGAGGAGGAGGAAGACTTTGGACTTGGAGACGGCATCACAGCTCGGTCAACTGCAACAGAACTCGGCTTTGACGATGAGGACGACTTCATCATCGACGATGATCTCGTGGCCAGCGGATCGGATCTAGAGCCTATCGACAACGATGAGGAATCGGACGCCGAGGGCTCTGAAGAGGAGGAAGACGACTTCACTAAAGGCTTGCTCAACGAGGAGGAGCGCCGAAATCCCGTTTTTGAGGCTGATTCATCGACAAAGGCTTCGGCAATCCAGAAAGGCGACGAACAAGGTCTCCCATACACCTTCGAATGCCCCCAGACTTGCGATGAGTTCCGAGCCATCGTCGCGCCATACCCAGCAAAGACCCTCCCTACAATTGTACAAAGAATTCGTGCCCTCTACCACCCGAAACTTAGCAGCAAGAACAAGGAGAAGCTCGCCAACTTCTCAGCAGCATTGGTCGACTACATCGCTTTGCCTTGGGATCCTGCGGCATCGCCGCCTTTTTCCGTGCTCGAAAGCATTGTACGACACATCCACTCTCTTGCCAAGATGTTTCCGATAGAGATCAGTAAGCAGTTCCGACAAAACATCGAAGAGATTGGCCAGTCTCGGCCTGTGGCTTTGGGATCTGGAGACCTGATCCTGCTGACCGCTGTGGGCACTGTCTTCCCTACATCTGACCACTTCCATCAGGTTGTCACACCTGCCATGTTAACAATTACACGATATCTCGGTCAAAGAGTCCCGCAAAACTTATCACACTATACTACCGGCACCTACCTCTCGATCCTGGCTGTCAGCTACCAAAAGCTATCTAGGCGCTATGTCCCAGAGGTGCTCAACTTCTCCTTGAACACCCTCTCCGCTTTGGCACCTGTTGCTGTCTCTAAGCAGCTCGGAACCTTTTCTCTTCACAACGTTCCTGCTGGTATCCGCACCGAGGCTGCTGGTAAGTTCAGTCTGAGGAGGTTGAACTTCTCTGACTGCGCGGACGAAGAGCCCAAGGGTGTGCAAGCGACAGCCCGCAAGGTTGCCATTCTAGACACCACTGTCCAGGTCTTGGAAGCAGCTGCAGATATGTGGACTGGGAAGAGCGCATTCCTTGAAACGTGCAGTCAGGCTGCGACTGTGTTGAAGCATCTCAACAGCAAGACGTGTCGCATCCAGCTGCCCTCCGCTCTCAACGAAAGGGCTGAGAAGCTCCAAGCCAAGCTCGAGCGAATGCTCAAGGTTGCCCAGCTATCGCGTCGCAATCTGGAGCTGCACCACCATCGACCCCTGGCGATCAAGACATACGTGCCCAAGTTCGAGGAGACATTCGACCCAGACAAGCACTACGACCCCGACCGGGAGCGCGCGGAGCTGGCAAAGCTCAAGGCCGAGCACAAGAAGGAGCGCAAAGGCGCCATGCGGGAGCTGCGCAAGGACGCCAACTTCATGGCACGGGAGAAGCTACGGATCAAGAAGGCAAAGGACGAGGCATATGAGAAGAAGTACAAGCGACTTGTTGCAGAGATTCAGAGCGAGGAGGGACGCGAGGCGAATGCATACGAGAGGGAGAGGTCAGCTCGAAAGAGGCAAAAGAACAGGTGAATGGGCCCTCTGGCATAGGATACCAACATTACATGTTTCCATCTGCACTTTCTGTTTCTCTTGCGTGAATGCGAGTAATATTTTAATGGTAAAGCGGTGCGTTCTCAGCAACTGTTGGCCACCTCTGTAGGGGAAATACCCACTTTGGAAAGCTGGCTTGAGCGTCTCAGAACGCCAATGTTTTGCGTAAAGTGCTTCCTAGAATAAAAGCGGTTGAGTTGGCACTCTAAGTCATGTGAGTACTGGCTAATCGATGCGAATTGAATTACAGAAGCAGCCAAACCAGAACGTTTACGACCTGTAACGTTACTTGTTGGAATGCCATCCCCAAGCTCGATGCGACGGGAGTTTGGAACCTTATCATTACTGGTTCTGGCTTAGTGGGGGGGCAAAAAACACCATTATGCATAGCTCCTCCAAGATTAAATTGGTTTAGGAAGAGAAGACCTAACTGATTGTATAAAGGGTTTATAATTATCCATGGATATTATGATACAGTAGGACTTTAACTTAACTTAGGTCTTATAATAGTGGCTACACCTTCTCCTCTTAAAGGGAACCAGGCGCAATTGACCACTGAAAATACAGTGGAGCCCTCCGTTTCTAATCAAGCCATCCATTACGAAAGAAACATCGATCAACAACATCAAAATCTCAGCTATGTCATGAAACCTCACATCAACGCGTTCAGCCAACAATCCCTCAATCAAATCATCTTTCAATCGACTTCTTTCTTTCTGGCAAGCCCCTACGCCATGAGCGTCCAACAAAAAAGCGGTGCAAGCGCACCAGATGACGACGAGGATGACTACATGAACATGACCTTCGATGATCCGGCGCCCGCTAAAGAGTCATCTATCCAGCGCACCCAGCGTCTCAAGCGCGAATCACGCGCACGGGGATTGGTCAAGTCGAAAGCCCAGATTGCAGAGGAGGAGGAAGCAGCACGAGAGAAAGCGCTATCAACGTCCTTGTTGGAGGATGCAAAGGCCAAGAAGAGCAAAGGCCTTGCCATGATGGCCAAGATGGGCTTCACAGGCGGTGGCTTGGGGAAGAAAACGGAAGATGGTGATGCTCCAGGGCGGGCGGAGCCCATCAAGGTCAGCATCAAGGATGATCGAGGAGGTATCGGCTTGGAGAATGAGAAAAAGAGGAGGCTTCGAGAAGCGGCCGAGGGGAGGGACATCAAGATGGCCAAGATGGACCCGGATGAGTATCGAGAACGCGTGAGAAAGGAACGGGAGGACGCAAGGCTCGAGAAACAGTTCTTCGCGGCGCAACGTACAGCGGAGCGAATGGATGACGAGAAGACCGACCCTCAAAGTCAACCTGCACTCGGCGCCTCCGCATGGAAGTCAGAAGATGAGGCTGATGGCGATCACCCCTCAAAGAAGCCAGCGCCGATATCGTCCCTGCCTCTTAAGGCAATCCCTGTTCTATATCGTGGTCTCATTCGGCATCGAGAAGAAGCAGAGCGCGACCGACGGATGCGCTATGATCTTGAACAGTCATTATCACGGCTGCCAACATACGAAGATGATCAAGAGGATGCAGACGATAAGAGAGCGCTGGGGAAGGGACACACTGTCTACGCTACAGCGGAGGATCTGGATGAGGAGGACGAAGAACTGGATAAGTTCAATGAACTCGAGGTTGGAGAGCGGCTGAAGATGGTGTTGGATTACTTGAGAGAGAAGCATCAGTACTGCTTCTGGTGTAAGATGTTGTATCCTGACCCAGAGATGGAGGGTTGTCCGGGATTCACGGAGGAAGACCATGACTAAGGCTCAGTTCGCGAATGTGCATTCAAACGTTCAATTCCATATACCGGAGCACTCTTAGAGGGGCTTGCTCTATAATCAGCGCTCAGACTACCCGGGTCGAGTAGTTACTGTTCCTTGTCGCTACGTTCTTTTGGGTTTCTTGATTGTCAACCTGCGTGCCATGTTCACCGGGGCAGTCAATGTTCCTGAACATCTGATCCTCTCAGACAACTGACCTGGGACACTGCCCAGCTCACTACCATTTAAGAGATTCGTTTGCCATCAGCATTGTGCTCAACTTCCCAGTCGAAGACGCCTTACTCACACCATTTCTCACAGACCCACGTAGGAACACCAAAACTACTTGATCCTTTTGACAGCCGGTTTCTTAGCCTCTCATTCAACATCATGTGCCTCCAAATCACTAGCGTCGCCCGGTGCTGGAGATGCAATGAACCGTTGGACCCTGCGGGTAAGATACGTCCTTGTAAAAAGGTATATGAGCTGGGGAAGTTTTGCGATCTTAAACTCGTTGATGTGAAGGGTTCTATAAACTTGCTTTGCCTTCCGTGTCTGGTTAAGTATCATGGGACGAATTGTTCGAATCAGAACCAGAAGATTGTCATGAGCAAGAAATCGAAGTTCTGGTGGGCAGGCTTTCATTAGTGTACCATTATAGAACAGTTTATCTGCATGTGAAAGTAATAAAGGACGAGCGAGTCTTACGACGACACGCCTGCGCCCCTTGGAATTTGACACAGCCTACCTATCTCTTTACGCGCCCGACGGCGCAATATAAGTATTTTCTCCACTTTTCAATCGATATTCCGAGACAACAAAATCGCACCGTTTAGCCGGTCACTTTATTAGTAGATACATATTTCTATACTTATCACTCCACCTATGTTCCTAAACACTTTACATACCGCCTTAGCAGAATGCTCCGAATGGCTAAATATCCTTGTTAATACCAAAAACGCGCCATCGGGCGGGTAAGAGATGAGAAATCGGACAGGCTGACTCGGGCGGACGGTGGCAACGAACGGTGGTAACGAACGGTGGTGTACACGTGGATTTTTGACAGGGGTCTACTAGCTAAAACCGGGCGTTGGGCGAGTCTAAGCCACCAAGGATTCGAGAAGGATTGGGGGATCAGGTTGATTAATTCGTTTTTGCGTGGAAGCGCGCATGTGGTCACCACCACATAAATATTGGCAAATGACTTCTTTGCTGAAACGCCTTTTTGTTTCTGCTCCATCTCATTTCGTCTTTCTCTTCACTATCTTTGTCCGATTTTCTACAAGCTACGGGATATCGACTACTATAATGGCTGGATCACTTCTGCCGCAACAAGGCCAGCAGCTCAAACAACTACAAGATCAATATCAAGACTCAGTACAAGGACAACAAGACCAGCACCTATTAGTCCAGCCACAGCTGTTGACGTCTGACAACCGAAACCCTCCCACGAGTCCTTGGTGGGCAGCGAAACTCAACCTCCGTCTTCTCTCCATTTCCATTGATACTCTTATCATCATCGCCGTCTTCACACTAGATGTTACCTTCATCGAGGACTCAACTCTCATCGCCTTTGGGTCTCTAGTGCGTTTTCCTCTGTCTCCGAGCCCTCCTTGAAACTGACCATGCTGGCAGACTGGCATAGCATTCGCATGGAGCTTTATGCACACAGTCTACCTCTGCACTGGAAGATACCGCCGCTTCTTCGAGCCTGACTATCGCATGCAGATTGATCCTGCACTGTGCAACGCTTTCGCGCCTTTCGTGTTGTTGTTCGCGTTTCTTGAACTTCGCGACGATGTGCCTCATCGTTCAAGCCGGATACTTTTCTGCTTTGGAGTTGCTGAAGTGTAAGTTTTGTGAGTGTTTGAGTGCCGTAAGTAGCTTGCTAATGTGCAACACACTTACAGATTCGTTCGTATGCTGTTATTCGCCATTGTCTACTATGAGTGGAAAGCCCGGCAGACCAGCGAGTTGAACCTCAGCAGCCCTTGCACCGCCGACGACTCGTTGCCTTTTTCATCTTCGACGACATCCGTATCGCAGAAGGCTGGGTCTAGTCGAAGCGAAATACTCGTTCTGGGAGATGAGGAAAAGGATCTTTTGGCCGGGTAGTTAACCGGTAAATGGAGTACAGTGTCTTGCATAATATAATGCCTAGCTATGCGTATCAGATAGTCCATCTTCATGAAAAGCTCCTTACTAGACTCAAGCTATATCTTGATCACTCCCTTCCAAGTCGTCTCGTCTGCCCAGTATATGTGATTCCAAATTGAATTGAAACTCGGAGGATTGCTTTTGGGCATCACAGCCGATTGGTTTGAGTCCCCACGCAAGGCAGACCCAAACACAGTGGCAATGCTGTTCCAGCAGATTATCGTGCTATTCAAAATCTAGCCGCAACCTTTTATGATTGATTTCTGATTGACCTCCCTTGTTTAATACAGAATGCAGCGCCGCCTAAACCATCCTGCCCTTTCATACTCAATCCCATCACGTGGCAAGTTGATCTTCTAAAGCGCGCCCATCGCTTCTCTTCACCTCTTTCTACCCTTTCTCTTGTTGGCCTTACTTCCATGCTGGGCGCCAGACGCCTTGGCTTTGCTCAGAGAATCGGTGCTCTTATCCAGAAGCTCAAAGTCCTCACCAGTCGAGTCGGTGCTGGGGGTGGGCTGGGGCACATCCGAATCGTCCTCATCCGTAGGAATCTCAATCTCGAGATCAGATGTCTTCTTGGACAAGAAACGACCTGCTGCCAGGTTGAAAAGCCAGATAGGAGCGCGAAAGACAGCGGTATCCTTGATGGTGGGCTTGGCAAGCTCATTGGGCTAGTCAATGTTAGCATTCTAGCCGCGTACATCTTGGGCTGGGCAACTTACGTCAAGAAGGAACTCGTGAACCTGTCCCTCGTCGTCCTCTTCCTCGAGATACACATCGCCGAGAGAGTCAACAACAAGGATCTTGCCGTTCTCAGCCACAACCCTTTTGCGGGCGCCAGTAGGACCGGAAGGAGTAGGGCTAGAGGCAGTAGGGGTAGCAGTTCCTGAGGAGGCCTGAGGCCTGCGGGTCTTCTTGCTTGGGCCACGACCTCCATCACGCTTAGCCGCCTTTTCCTGCATTCGGCGCTCTCGCCGGTTCTGAGGCAGAGGAGGGGCCTCTTCATCGTCACTAGCGGGCGCGGGGGCCGGTGTCGGGGCCGGTGCAGCGTCAACACCAGGGATATTGAGACCCCCGCCCCAAGCTGTGTCCCTGGCAAACTTGATATAGCGCTGGACGAACTCCTTCTGGCGCTTCCAGCTCATATACAGGGTCAAGTAGTGGAAGCCACCACCGACAACGAGGAACAGGCCAACTACGACCGTACCCAGACCGGGTCGATATCGGTTGTAGTAGTAGTCGGTACCCTTCCAGAGCGGGAAGCCATTGGTGAGGAAATGATCGTATCGGTCGCGCTCGGGGCCGCGCAGGATGTTGGCAATGAGCGAAAGGCGCGCCTGGGCTTCGCCAGCCTTCTTAACAGCCGTATTGATCTCAGCAGGAGTAGGCGGCTTGATGTTGACACCCGTCTTCTTGTCCTTGCCCGCCTTGGTTCGCATGTGCTGCTTGACCTTGTCAGGGTGCAGAGACCGCGTCTTCTTGCGATACGCCTTGGTGATGTCGTCTAGCGAAGCGTGAGAGGGGATGCCGAGGATGTCGTAGAAGGTTGCCGCCGGGTCGGGCTCGTACCTCGAGATTTCATCTCGGATGCGAAAGATTTCGCGATCTAAGCGACGGTTAAGACATGAACCAGAATATCCTCTGAAAAGACCAACCACATACCTTCTTTGCTCCAAGCGGCAGCCAAGGGGCTGAACAGGGCAAGGAGCCCAACGGAGAAGTACGAAATCTTCATGTTCGCATTCTATGCTGGACAGTGTGTGCTGCGCTGCAGGAAATTGTGAGGTAAAGAAAGGGACCAGGGGGAGGTCGCGAAAAAAAAAAGATTTAGCCAACGGTACATATGGATCCTGGCTAGAAGGTTGTCGCAGGAGGCCAGCTGTCCAGATGACCAGGCGTCAAGTCGTGGCGACTAACTAGGGCCAATGCACAAACAAAGCCAAGTGCTGCACCCGCAGGTTTTCACAAAATAAAAGGCACAAACTTGGTGTGTGCTGGTAAGAAGGACGAGAATCTGAAATTGTGAATGCCGTGGCCTTTCAGAGTGGCCACGACCCCTTGCGTTGGCCAGACAGGGGTAGGTAATTTAAGATGCAGTATCCGGTACCTGGGGCGAAGTGCAAGCCACACTAGATCGCTCTAGTCACATGTCACGCTCCTGAAGACGAGTGGTGTTGATGATAAGAAGGTGTTTCTCAAGCCAATGTTTCGATCGTATCTTTACGTTGTTCAGACTGAAACTTGCGTCTCTTAACTGCACCATTTATAAAGGTTGCTTGGAGGCAAGCGGCGATACAGGACAGGAGGAATGGATGCTACGGTCGCAGATGCGGCATACTCATAGGGAGGCTGCAGGAGATAAGAGCGAAATAGGCGTATTTCGGACTGACTTCGCGGACGAAAGGTCTGCAGTACTTATTGATACAATGTGGCTGGATAGCGAGTTGACCCTTGCATAGCTGTGCTTTCAGAATGAAAATCGTGATAGGGATGTAAACCTAACAAGTGGTGTAGGGGATGTTGGTTTCTTTCATCAGACCTTGCAAGCAAGCAGACCATGATGGAATTCTCAGTGGCTACAGTGTGCATGATATAGTGCTAGTTTTCAAGTCAATGAATACCAACAAAGCAATTTGGCGCAGTGGAAGCGCGGTATGTTTACGCATTATGAGTCATTGGCATTAGCATCCACTAACATTCGCATAGCCGGGCTCATAACCCGGAGGTCGCACGATCGAAACGTGCAATTGCTACTTTACTTTTTTGTGCAGGTTTTGCATTTTTCCATTTTTTTATAATCCTTCTGTAATTGGCATAATAAAAGAAGTAAGGGAGTAAGTAATCTGTTGCCAGGCAACCTAGAAGAGGCAGGATGCCTCACGGTCTTCTTATATAAGAGGCAAAGGGGCTTCAGTCAAGCTCGTGCAACCAACCAGCCTTTGTCCTCTCCTTTCCATTCTTATAACGAAAATGCGTTAATGTCCAGACACCTACTCGCGTGATAAATCCAAGGCTCCAGGGCTCGTCAGGGTTGCCCAGTATATTATCCAAGGTGTCTTAGACTACCGCTTCAAGGCTTGATAATGGAAGCAAGCGCCGGCTGGAGGACCCGGCGCCATTCCGCCGATACGGGGCCGTTTATACCGAGTGGGGTAGCAATGCCATCCTTCTGGCCCGTAATATTGACACCCGCACGGCCTCGTCGGAGACTCGAGTCTATCTTCTGTTCCCAGAACATAAGGTCGTCGACTAACTAACTATATGACGGCTTATTTGTCCACCTCTTCATGTATCCTCTGTTTATAAAGGAACCAAAGATGACTTTCTTTAAACCATATCCCATCTCATAACGCTGAATGAGGGTGCGAAACAATCACGAAGCTACCCACCTCGGTGGGTACGCAAGAAGAACGTCGCATGAGAGCGGAGGCTTATCGAAACAGGAGGCATTCGGTGCCCCTGATAGAATTATTCTTAAAATAAGCGAGGAACGCCATCCCGGAAAGCAATTTGGCGCAGTGGAAGCGCGATAAGTTCCAATATCACTAACATCATTGAGCAAGGTCACTAACAGACACAGCCGGGCTCATAACCCGGAGGTGTAAGCATCTCTCCAGAATCTCGGTTCAATTCCTCAAACTAACAAACAAACCAGCGCACGATCGAAACGTGCAATTTCTAGATCCATTTTTTGCTTCTTCATGGAAAATACCTGTGCTGTTGTACCTGAAACTTTGGCGAAAATTTGCTTGCTCATAACGAATGGAGCGTGCACCTCGCGCTGAAGAACAGCAGCAGCTACCTACCCAGTAACTCACTGCCTTTTTGCTCCACTTGAATAACCCGTCACCGTCATTAGAATGAGTGGGAAGTATCCTACTATGTTTGAGTCTTACGACGTGGTGGCTTTCATCTCGATCGTCGCAAGTCGCCTTGAGATATGTACCATCAACCATTTCAAGCTGGACTCAACATTGTCTGACGGGAAAGCGCTTGAACCATTCAATATGGTATTGCATTTCTAGAAAGGGGCGATGCATTTCTAGAAAGGGGCGATGCATTTCTAGAAAGGGGCGATGCATTTCTCCCTGTGTTGCCCTGACATTCTTCCATACTGCTGAGGGATTTGTCTCTAGCTGTAAGGGACTAGTATTCACAGGTGAATTTGTTAAATCTCTGGACATGTGGAGATGGATGCGTTCAAGTCGAACCCTCCTCGTGGCTTCCGCGCATTGCGTGTATGTTAAGGAGAGTGCAGACTGACCTTTCCGGCCCAAGTACTCACATATTTCGTCAAATACGAGAGATGGTAGGTTCTCATCTCTCTCGGTGCCTGTTGCTCTTGGTTTCCTTTCTCATGAGTTTATGCCAAGGTAGTCTAAGTCTTATCCTAAGTCTTGAATAAGAGGAATAAATTATCTAGTAAGTACTTATAAAGAACATTATATTCTTAGCAATTGCAGTCGAAAATAATTATTATCTATTGATGATTCTCTTTCTAACTCCCAACCTCAATTCTATATGTCAAAGATCCCTTTTCAACCTCTATAAACTTTTTGGCTCAGAATGTCTATTGGCCAATAATATCCCACAAGCTTTTCACTCCTCCTTTCGCTGGAATGGCTTCTTGGCCATATCTACCAGCTTGCCCAATCCACCAAACACATAGCCTAGGCCAAAGCTCCAGCCTCGAACACGGACTGTGTAGATGAAGAAGTACACGAGCATCCAGTTGGACACACAGAACGCGAGGAAGATGCCGAAGTCTATCCCCGATGTTAATATTTTGAAGATTAGAGCCTAGGAACGTAGCGACTTACCTCTCCACTTGTCGCTCGCGTTAATGTTGAGTGACTGTAGGTATTGGTTGCCAGAGCTATACGGGCAATACTGGCAACCACTCGTGGCACCGGGGTTGAGCAGATAACCTCCCGCAGACTTAGCGAAAGCACCTGCGTATTCCTGGCAGGTTTGATTCGGAGGAGCATCAAACTTCGCCGTCTCTGCAGGAGCACATTCAACTGGAGTGCCATCAAGAGTGGCTGCAAGCATGCCTCCGATCCAGTACGTGGACGGATTCACGTAGTACATCCAGTACCTCCAGAACACTGGAAGCATGGAATAGGGACGGACGACTCCGTTGAACAAACTGAATGTGACGAAGAAGAATGGCAGGACCTGATACGCGTTAACATCCTAGCAATAAGACGGGGGAGAGGGCTTCAAGCTCACATTGGCGATGACGGTGAAGCTAGGGGCAAATGCGCAGATCCATTGGCCCCAGCTAGTCATGAACAGGAATATGAGAATTGTCATCAAGAAGGTATATCCAGAAACCGAGCTCTCGGTGGGCAATCCAGTTGGCCAGTACCAAAGCACCCAGTATAGGACGGCCGACACGATAGCGGCAGGGATATCAGCAACAACGTTTGCGGTACAGAAAGCAAACCATCCATAGATTCGAGAAGGATACTCTCGAGCCTGCCATAGAACCATGTTGGTGAAGAACTTGGGCAACACGCCGTTAACAATCGTGGGAGGGACCGTCACGACCAGGAAGCAAGTAAACATGCGGTTCTGCATGTCCTGCAGTGTGTTCCCAAGCTTCCAGAACGTGAACCCGTTGAAGATGCCGACGACAACTGCAACAAAGAGCTTGCCGTAGATGTAGGAAGGGTCACGCCAATGTTGCCTGAACATGCGCTTGGTCAACTCGACAGTTTGGAGCCAGGTGGAGGCGGCGAATTCAGTATGGTCCTTTACGTTGTCTTCCCTTCCTTGCGTAGCTGAGCTTCTAACTCGCTTCAGACCGTCGATCTCTTCAAGCACTTGTTGAGCTTCTTCGCTCTGGGCCCATTCCTCATTCCAGTCGATCTTAGTCCCGTCAGGTCGCCTGTGAGGACGGGCGGCAGTCTCAAGGACGAACTCGGCGATATTCTTGTTGGGCGGGCAGACAGCGCCGCGATCGGCGAAGTACTTTATGACATCTTGTCCGTTTTCCCCCATGGGGCCAAAGTAGAAGGTATTGCCGCCAGGGTTCAAGGCGAGGACCATGTCGAACTGCTGTATGAGGACGGAGCTCGGCTGATGGATGGTGCAGATAATGGCCTGGCCAGCCCGGCTTAGCTTCCTCAGGAAACGGACAATTGAATATGCGGATTGAGAGTCCAATCCAGAGGTCGGCTCGTCGAGGAACAGCAGAAGAGACGGCTTAGCCGCGAGTTCGACGCCAATTGTCAACCGTTTGCGCTGCTCCACGCCAAGGGATATGATGACGGCGTCCTCCAGGTCGTTGAGCTCAAGTAGATCGATGATCTTGTCCACATACGCAAGCTTGTCCGCGCGGCTGACAGACGCGTCCTGTCGCAAGATAGCAGAGAACTCGATAGCCTCTCGCACAGTCTGAGTGGTGTCGTGGATGTCACCTTGAAGACAGAATCCTGTATTTCTCTGGAAATCTGCACTGCGAGCACGCCCATCCACAAGCATCTCGCCTGACACAACACCGACGCTTTGACGTTGTGACAGAGTATTGAGGAGCGTCGTCTTGCCTGCGCCGCTCGCGCCCATGAGGGCGACCAGAACACCCGGTTTGGCGTATCCGCTGACCTTGTTAAGCAGCTTCTTCTCTCCGCCCATGTAGGGAACGCTGTATTCGACATCTCGCCATGTGAAGATAGACTCGCTGTCGGTGATTCGCTCGAGGGCTTCGTCCGAGGCGTCGGCAGCAGGACTGGAATTAGTCAACACAGTGGAAGATGAGTCGGTGCTGCCGACAGCCCCAGCGATCTTCTCGGCGTCCTCTGGAGCCGCCACCTTGCGTGCCTGATCTTTGGCCTTACGGCTCTTCTTGAAGATCAAGGCGCCGCCGCCTCCTCCCGTGAAGCTGACCGTTTCTGTAGCGATCACCGTGATGGTGATGTAGATAACAGCAAAAGCAATCACAACACCAAAGTTCCGCCACAGGTTAGAGCGACTGTAGTTGTAGGTTGTCTGCAAATAGTCGCTTCCCGTAACTTGCTGCTGGTTGACCGATGCTCCACTTATGGCGCAGCCTTGGTACCTTGAATCAACTCCTGGTCCCCGAGGAACGAGCTGTTCAGGCGCGCAGTCCATGACACGATCCGACAGTTCACTCGACAGGACGGCCTCGAAGCTGTAGCTGATGGGGTTGATCCAGTACAGCCAACCAAACCAGATGTAATCCTTCAGCAGCTGAGTCTTTGGAATCACGTATCCAGCGTAGATGATCAGCAGATTCAGCGAGATACCAGAGAACCGCACAGCAGTATTGATCTCGGGGGACAAGCTGGCAAACATGCGATATAATGCTGTAACCATGATGGTCGTGGTATACACAAAGAGCAAATAGATCCAGAACTTGGATGCATCCACGTCAAGGCCCGTCATGAAGTACATGATGAGGCCAAAGATGCAAACCTGGACGGCGATGACAGGGAAATCGAGTAGTACTCGAGCGAGAGAGACTGCAGACGGGCGGTAGAAGGCATAGTCACGATGGCGTGCGACGACGGCACGTCCGGATACAGCTTTCATGAGTTCGGAGAGCTGAAGCCAGCCCAGGAAGAGGATAGAGAAGAAGATCGCACCGCCGCGACTGAAGGCACCTTGTGTGTTTGTTGGTTGCCCGTAGAATAGCGAGCCCACAATCAGGCCGTTCGAGACGATGGTAAAGAGTTTCGTCCACAGAGTCGTCGTATCGCCGAAGAGCAGCCAGGCCTCCCGCTGAGTGCAAGCGATAACCTGACGCGGGAAGGAAATGGTGTAAGGAGACTTATGAGAGACGTGCTTAGACTTGGATTCCTGCACGGCGCCCTGGAATCTCTTTGCATCTTCATAATTTGACTGATGTAGTGATTCCTTGTAAGCGGCGACATCGGCCAGGAGCTCCTGGTAGTTTGGCGAGTTGCGGAACGCCGATTCCAGCTCCTCCGGGGTCCGGGGGGCCCGGTGCTCGAACCCGGGCCGGAACCGACGTTCAGTCGGATCCGTGACGGCGGTCAGAAAGTCGGCCGTGGTCTGGCGCTCCGGGCATTCGAAGCCGAGGTCGATGAAGTACTGCTTGGCCTTGTTTGCAGGTCCCGAGAAGACCTGCCTGCCTTGGTCAATGACCAAAACCTTATCCATGAGCTCGTAGATACCCTCGCCGGCTTGATACAGGGTGACGAGGGTCGTTCGGTTGCTAATATCCGTCATGATTCGAAGAGACCGTGCATAGTCCAAGGCAGTAGACGCATCAAGCCCGCGAGTGGAGTTGTCCCAAGCAATGACGGTAGACTTAGAGGCTAGAGTCTCCGCGATAGAGACTCGTTTCCGCTCGCCTCCAGAGACACCACGAGTGAAGTTATCTCCGACCACAGTGTCCCTGGTGTGGCTGATACCGAACATCCTCATGAGAGCGTCGACAATAACAGGAATGTCTGCCTTCTCCTTCATCTTGGTTTTGTTCATCAGGGCGAAGGCCAGAGTCTTCCACACGCCGACAGTAGCAAAGTGGATGTCATCTTCGCCGTTATAGTTGACCTCGCCTCGGTAGTGCTTCTTTTGCTCATCCGCAGAAATACCGCTGTAGGAAACGTCTCCCTCGACTGCCGCGAACGATTCGCGACTGTTGCTGATTGCTTTTAAAAACGTACTGCAGCCAGCACCTGGACGGCCAAGAACAAGCATCATCTCGCCATCTCGAACACAGCCGGTGAAGTCGTTGATTATAATCCGGGTGGGCGGTTTCCGGAAGCGGAGAGCAGGTACAAATTGGGAAAGTAAACGGTAGAGGTCGGGGCCGAAGGTGCCCATGATAGCGTCCGGGACGGTCCGGACGAAGGATGTTGTGCTTCCAACGCCCTTGACAGTCAAGTTCTCGTATACAACCCCAACTCGCTTCAGTGAACCTTCCTCGGAGCGTTGTTCAAAATGCCCTTCCCGCATGAATTGGCCAAGCTGAAACTCCCCGTCATCACCGTCACCACCGGCCTCGACATCGGTTTTTGAATCGTCGTCCTCGGCGCGTTCGTGGTGTCTTCCCGACGGCACACGGACAGCAGCATGACTAGCTCCCCTACTCGTGAGTGCTTTGCTGGTATGTGATTCTGCAGTTCTCGTTTTGTGCAAGCTCATCAGATTGTGCCGGAGTGACTCGAACTGGTGCATCGCTTCCTGTTCCGTGACGTCTTCTTGGCCACGTTCACCCCATTTGCCTTCATGAGGGATGTCGGTCTCGGAGGCATCGCTGCCTGTTTCGTTTCGGTGGTGTCCATCTTCAAAGGAGGGTTGAGGCTCTTGCTGCCGCATAGACGATTCCGTCCGGCGAAGAGCATCGCCATCCACGGTGTTACCCAGCATATTGGCAGCGGCCTAGTAGCAAGGTTCCAGATAAATTTTGTCTTGTGTTCTCTTTGGGGATGAGACGTCTATCAAACGTGCTCCCTAGAGGCGTGGGTGCCTCGATTGTTGTCGTGAAACTACTTTTGCAAGATAAAGATGCAATAAAAAATAGACCTCTGAAGTTAAGCCTCAGTAAGGCCACAAAACATTAGCACGGGATTGTATTTTCTGCTCCAGATGCAGTGGTTTTATAGTGATCTCAAGCCATAGCTACTAGTCCACATGCACGTTTTCATCAAGGATGTAAGTGCCAGAAGGGGTACCATTTGGAGTGGAGCTGTCAAAATTAAGCATACACATCGCGGTGAGTTTCACACTAAGTATGTACTCACTTTTATGTCAGCATGGTTTAGTGTGGTGTGCGCTTTGCCCCCTCAACGTTATTGCTTAGCAACTGGAGTTTAGCTCTTGTCTCCGAAATACCCGATGATGGAGATTCTGACTCAGGATTTGAGATAAAGACCCACTTCGCACACTTTGGCGGAATCAGGCCGAACGTGAACTTCGGACATAATTTACGGACTTAGTCTACGACAAGATAAGTTCGCCATCTGCCTAACGTTAGGTCTTACAGTTATTGGGGGGTTCCGCCTGAACCTGTCACATCGGGCAACCGAGCCATGTGCAAGTCTCAAGGGTTAGAAATGTTAATTGGTGTACAAGATCCACAGCCAGTATCGAGGTTTCTCGACCAAGACAAAGTTGCACAAAATGCTTCGCTATAAACAGTCAATATTTCCTTATAGTGGTTTAAGGTACGAAGAAAGGGCCCAATTTTCAACAATTCCAACCCTTGAGACATTTATTGACCGTGCTGCTGTTGGGGACGTATTGGTAATCAAGCACGGCGAGTCGGAAGCTTGTCAGCAAAAGAACGCTCCACGTTAGGATGATTCATAATAGTGGGGTTATTATGCTTCCAGGGTACTGAGTTCATGTTCTCGAGAGTCATCAACTCGGTTGTTCGGCCGAACAACCGGACATAACTACCAAGAAAATCAGCGAGATAAGCGGAGCGAGATGACGTAAATTGAGGCATTGCTCACCCCAGCTAAGGTTGGGAGCTTATCTTGCATAACGTTTGAAGACCCTCCGTTGAGCATCTGATTATTAACCCACCACACAAGACCGTGCAGGTGCAGCCTACTGTGAACTACCCTGACCGGTTCGCAAGTCAACAGACCATCAGGCGCCGGGCCCGAAGCTCATTACGGGCGCCTATTCCGTCGGCCGAGTCAAAGTGGTGGGCCAAGCACTCTGATCGACTCGTCCTATGGCGGTTGAGTTGAAACCACCGCTCACCATAAACTGCTTCAAAATAGGCTGGAGTTGGAAGACTTTCCTACACCACTTTGAAGTCTACGTCTAAGTCAAACCCACCGACAACTCAACGTCAGTACAAACACCAACATACCTCACGAAACTTTGCAACCGATATAGAAAGGCGACTTGCATAGTATCCTTGCCTACTCAAAAGGGTTCTAACTAACCTGTACAAAATCCATCGCTCGAGTCCCGCGTTATCATCAAATTCATTCCATCATCTCAAACCCGTTTCGTTATCCATATTTGACTACCGTCTCTCAGGAACAAGACTGTATTCATTACCAAAATCAATTGTCGTCGTACATCTTCATAAGCCCTGCTTTGATGTTCGTCATCTGGTTGCGGTGCATGCTCTCTCGGTTCTCAAGCGCCGTGATACGTTCCTGCATGGCAGCGATCTTTTCGTCCTTGGCCTTGAGCGTCGCCCGCGCAGAATCACGGCCAAGAACAATTCCTTTGGTACGGCGAGCAGCCGTGGCCAGGGAGTTCTGTACAGAGCGCAGAACCCCGGGATCAACCTTCTGGCCCTGGAGGAGACTCATCACCTCATCCGTCACGTCGTAACTAGTATCAGGCGGGCTGCTGGAGGGGGGTGCCTGTAAACCAGCCGGGGTCTTCGAAGGTGTTGTGTTGGCTGACATAGTGGCGGGCGTCATGGCTGCCGAGTAGCAGGAGGGTGTGTCCTCGAACGAGACCTGCTTCTGCCGCTTGCTCTCACTGCCCGGGAAGAGTGTGCGAGACACAGACGGGGTCGGCAGACCACCAACAACATCCGCCGAGCGAGGGGTGGTCGGAGTGGTGTATCGTCTCTGGTTCGCGGCCCTCTCGGCGCTTTTGTCCGCAATGGCAGCCAGCTGCCTCTCCTCGTCCGACTCTAGACCACTGAACTCATCTTCACTTTCCTCAAATACGTCCCGTCTTCTCTTAGTCGACCCGCGACTTGGCGTTTCCATCTCTCCTGCTGGAAGAGTGGTTGGCTTTGGCATCGGGGTGTCCGGCTCAGATTCCTCCCCGGAGTCCGTGATGTCGCCGGAGCCTGTGTCACTCTGGCGCCGACTAGGGGTGACCTGATATCCGTAGGACACAAGTGATTGCTGTGTCAACGCCAGCGTCTTAGGTCGCGGAGGCTCAGCGAGTCCTTCAGTAGAGTTGAGCCCGGTCTCACGGGTCTTGGCCTCATCCCACCAGAGGAAGAACCCGCAATCATCACACTTCCAGTAGAAGCGGCCCTTGTTTGGCCCCTTTTTGGTCTCGCGAAGGCTGGCTGTGTTGCGTGGTTCACAATTACCTGTTCAGAATGTTGGATGTCTGCTTCAGAGGGAAATAGTTGAGACCTACACCACCAATGTCCGTCGCTAAAACGACCTTTGTGCAGCCGCTTCTTGGCTGACTTGGGCGTCTGCTGCTGCTGGGGTGCGTCGAGACTCTTCCGCCGAGGCGTCGAGACCATGATCGAGCGACAGCCAAATTTGTGGAAATTGACTATGACGATGATATGGAATATCAAGAGTAAAATGGAGACAGCAGAGTATGATCAACGGTTATGACAAGTGAGATGGTGGACGTTGGAGTAGCGGGAGCTGCCGCGCGGGTACCGTTGGCTGGGCAGCTCAAGGTGAGGGAAAACTGAGAGGCTGGGGATGCAGCCTGAGTGGCTGTACGAAGATGTACAGCCACACTCCGCACAATCATCAATCGCCAGACTTACAGGGAACCTCGTGACAGAGGACCTGCTTTGACTGGATAACAGGACCTGATTCGCTGTTAAAGTCACATGACTACGCGTCTAGGTACTACCCGACTCGCCCCGACCCTTCCTTACATGATTGATAAAGCTCGACCGTAGGTAAGGTACCTAGGTAGGCAGCTACTAACGTGGGGCACCTATTACCCTCCACCCCCTATTACCCGCCATGCCTTCT
>JABCKW010001122.1:0-20514 GCA_014824385.1 Fusarium cyanostomum
TATCCCGCATTTTTGTAACTATCCCGCATTTTTATAGCTAACCTAGCTTGCTAGGTTGGCTCGCCTGGGGCCTTAGCCCCACATAAGCCAACGGGTAGAAAAAACAGCCTTTCCCACTCGGGGTTGATTTGTTGGGACCGTGATGCCCCTGTCCTGTGCTTTTACTCACCAGATATTGAGCACTTATCCGTGCATCTCTATCCGATCCACAGCACTCACTGATATTGGTCAAACTTATACCCGTACAAGGAAAGACAACATCTTTCTCAAGAGCAAAGATTTCGCCCAGCCGTTAGAAGCGCCTTGGTTCCTGTCCCTGAACTCGATATCCCTAAAATGGCGCAACGTCTTCGCAACGATCAGAAACAACGGCCTTGGGTAGCGCAAAGTCAACGCCTACCCCATTACCTATCCCAGATTCATCTGATACGCAAGCCGCTTGAGCAACCATCTCCCGGAGCGATTCATTGCCAACGGCATCGGACAGCGTCCGCCACCACACGTGGCGCGTCCCATTGACGATGTTTGCCAGGGGTAAAGATGGAAGAATGGGTCAATAGAAGCCTTCAGCAGCACGATGGAAGATATGCTTGACGCACGAGAGCAAGGAAAACTGATAAATCGTCTGAACAGGGATTGACCCCTCCAGCTGCAGGTACCACGATCGAGTTTCGTCCAAGCTATGCTACCTCCATTAGTGATGATGCCGTTAGAATGTCGTATCTGGGGCTTCCTGATCTGGTCCTTGAAAGAACTTCCCTGAAACCAGTTCGGATGATGCCCCTATTCCCAAAGCTGACCTGACCGGCGTTCATTCATAGTTGCAAGGTGAGCGGATTGCAGGCGGGAGCCCGTAGGGCGGAGACGGGATCTGGATCCCTCCGGAACTAGGGATTCCACCCCTGATGCCCCTCACCAGTGACAGAAACCCAAAGCACATGGCACAAGCATGGCTTTGAGTGGGAGTATTATCGTGGAGCGGGATTGACACTTGTTCATCCTATGTAGCTTCCTGGCCAAGAGTTTGACAGTTGCTTCATGGATGGTTCATGGTTCATGGTTCCTGGTTCTTGGCTCGTCTCACTGCACTATTCTAACACGCTTCATAGCAGGCCTTGTCTGCAATGAGCAAATGACGTACTCCCCTCGTCTGTGACCCCGGTAGATTAAGTCATGTCTGTTTTTGAGATGCTCCTGACGCGAATTATAAGCATATGCACAGAGTAGTACAAGGCAATTTGTTTGTTACACTTGAATCTCACATCTAGTTTCACTTGGGCCCATTCTCAAAGCTAGGTGCTCCGTAGACATTGGATGCTACCCGTACGTTGTTGGTTTAACGTTCATCATTCTGTTCATCATTTTCTCATTGACTTTTCACTAACTCCTAAGCGATTCGGTTCCCGTGTCATTTTCGCGGAGGTAGCGGTATCCTTGACGCTTAGTTCAATAGCTTGGGGCCTTTATTCCCATCTACTCCAAAAAGGCATGGCGGTATGTTGACGATGCCAGCCGGAGACCTTGTAATTGGCTCAGAGCCTTTCTGCTCTGTGGCTTTCCACCGATCTTCCTACTGTAGTGTCAAGATTGCCCCACCCCCTTTTTTATTGCCCTTGATGACCCCTGGACAAAGGGATCGCGTTCCAATGAATCATCTCGAGCTCCAGATCGCGTAGCCTCGAGTCTTTCCAGTTCACTCAGGTTCGGCCGCTCAGGGGCGTAGGTTTCTGTAACCTCTGTCCTCCTCGGTCAGTAGGTACCCGGCACGTGCCCGGAAGAGACTTGGATGGAAGGGCGAGATGATGAATGGCTGCAGCCCAACGAAGGCTCCATCAGATCTGCAAACGACTAATTAAGCTAGTGGGTTCTTTACCTCCAGCGTATTTCCAGGTCAGTTGCGACGGATACTTCCCTCTCAGTGCCCGGCAATATACAGTAGAATAGAAGTCGCTCCTCCAATAAAACAAATCCTTCGTTTTTTAGTGGTGCTCGACTTTAATTTCCCAGTGCATCATCTATACTACGTAGTATGCACTGCTGACCGGGTGAAAGTTTGCCCCTCATATCTAATCAAGGCTGGTGGTATTATTGGGTAGCTTCCGCCAATGCTGACACTTGTTCACTAATTTGGCACAGCCCTACCTGTGCCGCCCCGTGGTACTTTCATACAGTCCTCCAACCTTTGTTCCCTAGAAGCGTCCCTCCAGCCTATCTTTGCTGACAAGCGCCCCCGTCCGTACTATACCCGTACCCCCCGTACTACTGTAAGCCGGGGCTGGCTGCTTTTCGGCCTCGTCCTCCCTCGCCGTCCTCTCTCTCCCTTTTCCTCCCTGAATTCCTTATCCCTTCTTCCTTTCCGAATTTCTCGATACTTCAGCTCGTCTTCGTATCTGTGTTTATCGCATCTCTAAAGGTTGCACTTGTCTTGCACAGTTCTTTTCATCTTCCTTGTTGGGCCCAATCGCTCGCTTCTTACGTCCTTCCGTCCCCTTCTCTCTCTCTCTCGGCCGTCTTGGCCCCTGTATTTTCGTATTTTCCGAGCTTCTCCCTCTTGCATTCCCACTCCGCACCTACATTAAACCTTCGACGACTCGGCCGTCCCGTTCCGTCATCATCTGCGTCGGTAATCCTGCGGATTTTGTGGTCGATCCATCATCATCATCGATTCGACTCCCGATTATGCTTGAGAGCCGACAATAATATCGCGCAGACGATTCCTCAACTCGCACCTCATCATCAATCCCATCTGCGACTGCATCGCCACGTAAACGCGGCGCATTCCTCACCTCGAAAACCATTCGAATATCCAATACCATGTCTCGTCCCAACAATGAGGAGCCCGTCCCGCTCCTCTCCTCCGAGGAGAGAGAGCGAGAGACCAAGGGTGAACACGATATTGAGAGCGACGCCGGTCGTGCTGAGCCTCCCAAGAGCCAGAACCTTGAGCACGAGTACTCGATTCCCAGCACCGTCAAGTTTGCCTGGCTCGGTACCTACTTCTTCTTCTCACTACTCCTTACTCTTTACAATAAGCTCGTCCTAGGCATGGTAAGTTATCAGTCTCGTCGTCTCTGCGACGGTCGCGCTCTTTTCGCCGAGTCCTTATTTGGCGACAAATTGATTACTCGACCTGATGCTGACATGCGCTTGCGATACAGTTCCACTTCCCATGGCTTCTGACCTTCCTTCACGCCTCGTTCGCCAGCTCTGGCACCTATATCATGATGCAGATGGGCTACTTCAAGCTGTCGCGACTCGGCCGACGTGAGAATCTCGCTCTTGTTGCTTTCAGCGCTCTTTTCACCGCCAACATCGCCGTCTCCAACCTGTCTCTTGCTATGGTCTCTGTTCCCTTTTTCCAGACCATGCGCATGCTGTGCCCGATCTTCACCATCCTCATCTACCGTGTCTACTACGGCCGCACCTACAGCACCATGACCTACATGTCCCTGTTGCCTCTCATCATTGGTGCTGCCATGACCACTCTCGGTGAGATGAACTTCACTGATGCTGGTTTCCTCCTCACCATCCTCGGTGTCGTTCTTGCTGCTCTCAAGGTAAACTTGCGACCGTTTCGCTCCGCTTACATCATTTACTGACTTGCTTTGCAGACTGTTGTCACTAACCGATTCATGACTGGCTCCCTCGCCCTGCCTCCCATCGAGTTCCTCCTTCGCATGTCTCCCCTTGCTGCTCTCCAGGCTCTGGCTTGCGCCACTGCTACTGGCGAAGTTGGCGGCTTCCACAAGCTCATCACCTCTGGCGACATCTCACTCCCTCCCGCTTTCGCCTCTCTCTTTGGCAACGGTTTCCTCGCTCTGCTACTCAACATTTCGTCGTTCAACACCAACAAGCTTGCTGGTGCTCTCACCATGACTGTTTGTGGTAACCTCAAGCAGTGCTTGACCGTTGCCCTTGGCATCGTCCTATTCAATGTTAGCGTCGACCTGCTTAACGGAGCTGGTATGGCCGTCACTATGCTTGGTGCTGCCATCTACAGCAAAGCTGAGCTCGACAACAAGAACCGAAAGGCCCAACAAGCCACCGCCTACAAGCCCGTCGAGCAGCAGGCCCGGTAAAACAGATTTCTGTTGGAAACCGATACCCGCTTTTTAATACATGACCTCCATAGACGACCGACAAGGGGGAGTGAAAACTAGGCAAGGGGAGCCGCTTCTTTTTGGCGTCTTGCTTTACTCTCTGGGTTCTTTGCTGGGGCGCGGCACGAAAGGATTTTTGACAAAGCATTTCGCTACTCCTGTAGCTTGATATGCGACAGTCTTCCACGGGTTCGCTCAACAGAGAGCGACCATGAGGCAAGAGATTGGGTTGTTATTTTTATCGTTATGATCATGGGATATGGCTTTTCGGAAACACGCGGGCCAAGTCCCCTGCGGTTTTTTCTCTACAAATTCAGCTGTTTTTTGTTCTTGGATAGGGTCTGTATTTCCTGAGTAAAAAAAACTAGAAATTCTACACTAATCACTGCATCATGTGTTGTGTTGAACATGTCCATGCACCCGTGCTTTTTAGAATATGACGTTATAAATGACTTAATGATTATCCTCAACTACACAATAACGGCTGTGAGCCTGTGTAGAAGTAGTCCGGCCTCTAATGAATATTGCACCCCAGTGACGGATTTCAGAACGGAAATGAGCTGATATACCAAATAGCCAACTGCCTCGAGATGTATCCGTTCAACGCCGTTGCTATGCGAATAGGAAATGAAAGAAGAGACCACGCGCAATTAGATATCATCGTACGATGGTGCTTGTGCCAAAGAAGCACCAGGGAAACTTTCCTTCTGAAGAGCCCAGATCCCCTGCCGGACCTCATCGAAAGACGCATTCGCCTGCAACCCCAGAGTCTGCGCCAGAATCTCCAGATCACTTGGCGGCAGCGGGGTATGTTCATGAGATATACCCTCGCCGAGGACCGGTAAGGTGATAACAGGGGTTGTGCCAGTGCCTTTGGCCTTGTTGAGCATGCCGAAGCGGATGGCGACCTCTGTAACGGTGACCATGATGCTGACGACGATAAGGACAATGATGATCCATGTGATGTAGCTCATCTTTGCGTCGGCTACGGAATCGGAGAGGATCTCGGCCAGGTCGAGGAAGACGCGGCAGCGCTCGTTGAGGACCTTGATGCGCGGGTCGATCTCAAGGTACTCGCGGATGGCGGCGTAAAGGGGATGGAGAGTTGGTTCGGAATCCCAGAAGAAGTTGGGGACGTCGAGGATGTTGGATGCTGCGGAGGAGGTCAGTTTTGTTACATTTGGTCACAGGTGAGGTGTAAGATTGGATGAGAACTTACAGAGGTTGATGTCGACGCGGCTCTTGAAAAGCCGGCCAAGCATACGCACAATCTCGGTGCGAGTCATGTTGAGTTCTCCCGTGAGGGCAAGCGTCTTTGGTACATGCTGTGCATCCTGCATCGTCTCGCTCATGCGCTCCTCAAAGAAACATAAGCGTGTACTCTGCGCGATGGCATGGCTGATAGTGAGCTTGATCATATGGTCAGAGCGCGGCAACAGAGTGAACATGTCGTTGAAGACCCGCGGACGCTTGATATCGGCGCTGTACTCGAAATGGAACTCCTCCGTCTCAAAGTCGTCCTGGTCAAGCGGCCGAGTGAGCAGGCTACTGGCACCGCCTTCTGCGACGTCGGCGTCGGCAAAAGTCAGATCGGCGAGGATGTCTTTCTCCTGGTGCTCGGTGAAGTTCCAGAATACGACAACCCCATAAGAGTAGACAAACATTTCTGCAAAGTTCTTGGCGTCGGGTGCGAGCCGGTTCATCGCGGAATCGTCGTCGTCGTGACTGAATGGATTGCTGCGCTCTGGCGTCGTGGGTCGGTCGCCAAAGTGCGGAGGAATTGCGTGACCACGCTCAGGGCTAGCATTTGTGTATGCGTCGTCTTCAAAGTAACCCTCGTGATGGTCTCGCTGTTCGCTGCGCTCAATCTCCAGATCTAGCACCGTCTTGCCGGTTCCGGGGGTCTTGAGAATCGGTCGACTTCGGACGCGGTAGCCATCGGTGCCGTTGAGCAGAGGCAAAGCGTAGATAACGTAGAGACAATCGTCGTATATCTTGGTCTTGGCTTCATGCTTCTTCCGCAAGAACTCGGCGGTAGGCTTGATCTTATACGCCTGCGCAGTGCAATAGGCCGTCAACCTACTAACCCTGTCCGTCCTCTGCACCTTAGGCAGCCTTTCGGCGTAGCTCTTTCCGCGAATACCACCTCTCTTCTTGAGCACGTCCAGCTCCTCGTCCTTCAATGGTCGATTCTCCGGATCCTGTAGTCGCCTCGCGAGAACCGACTCGCTCTCAATCTCCTCGTCGACGTCTTCGTCATTTTCGTCTGTTTCCGGTAGGAGGACCAGCTTCTCGCTGATCTTGGTGGTTCTTGAAGGCATCGGCTGGCCGGTACGAGAGTGTACATTCGGGAGACCGCCCGAAGAGATTCTACGATTGCTAAGGGGACTCCCCCCGACACCTGGGCCTCGAGGAAGGGTTTGTGGGGGACCGCGAGGCTGGCCGGATGGTATCTGCGAGTTGTACTGGAGGACATTATCGACGGTCATGAATCGCATCGGCGCTGGGGGACTGTGAGGGCCTGAAGCCGTATCCTGACGCTGAAGAACTCTTCTTTGAGGGGGTCTCTGCCTCGCATCTGTGACCTAGAGACTGGATTAGCAAAATTCATTTGACGCGCAAACATCATGTTCGTACAAGGACAGATGGACGGTGCTTGGAAGACATGGTGGCCTTTAAGGGTCCAGGGCCCTGAGATTTTGAGTCAATAGCGTGTGCAGAGCGAGCAGGGATTCAGGGAGTAATCGATAAAGGGTTTAGGAGGTGGCGACGGGAGATGGACGACGTTGGTAGACAAGGGAATGAAGTCCAAAGTTCGACTGATCCTGATGGGGATTGGAGATGATGATTTGCAGCTCGGGCCAATTGATTTCGGGCTGTTTTCGCGCGGATGACCTCATGTAACCCCACTAAGACGGCGTACCTAAGCCGCTGCAGACACGAACCATTTACGTATTTGCGAGCTCACCACTAAAAATGAAGCGTTGAAGCATGTGCATTGAAGTTTCGTTTAGCTTGATATGGATCATTGATGTTTCTGCCTTCTTTTGTGTGGTGACCACTGCAGAGAAGCCTGAGTGGGCAAATCTACGCAATCGCAACCCAGGTACCTCCATGATATGGAAGTCTGCATCTTGATGCATCGCCGTTATGGGCTCTACAACCGGTTGACCTCAATCCACCCGATCTATCTAATCAATCTTTTACCGTCCTTTTTATTGTTATACGGAGAGATGGACTGTGCTGGGTTCCATTGACTTTCACTTAAACCTTCGTAGACGACTTGTGGAGCGAGGCAAGCAAACAAAGAACGGCAGAGGAGCCCAAAGGAGTTCATCCAAGCTCCTCAGCCACAAGAAAAAAATTGACAAATAGCAATGCATGAATCAATTTCTCTGTATTAGCCTTGTTTCGCACAAATTAACTGACGATTTTGAGCGCATGAGAGAGACTCGCAAGGACGAGGACGACCAAAAGCGGGCCTTCAACCTCAACACTGCCAATCGGGGCCACGACGGCCGTTGCTAGGCGGTTGGCCGGTTGTTTGTTTACTACGACGCTTGCTGGCTGAATCACTCGGGACGCCCCGCCATGCCGACGGATGCTCTTCCTTGGTAGGCCGTTTTCTTGGGCATTATTGACAATTTGTGACATGGGACATTTCGGAGACGCAGCGCAGTGACGGCATAACTTTAGCATTCTTTTGGCGCTTCAACGCCTTGGTGATTCTCCTCTCCTCTCGCATAACCTACATTCTGGTCCCATCACCAAGCACGCTGAAGCGCATGTCTTGGAACAAGATTCCATGCTCCACGCGCTGTATACTTTCCAACACATCCCTCTGACGACCCGAGCGCTGCTCGAAATGATGCGTTAACGTCGCCAACGCCAGGTGGATTTTTACGTTCCTGAACCCGCAAAGACATTGACTATTCGAAACCGAGTTGGCGGCTTGGCCGACGACTGCTTCCAAGAGCTCAACAATGTCATCTCGCACCCACTACTTCCAAACTCACCACCAACATCAATCCCAACCACAGCCACAACCGCACCCGCATCCGCACCCGCACCCCCTTCGTCAATCACGGACCATCTCGCCCTCCCTCCTTAATCGATTTCCCTCGACGACTTCGTCATCCGCCTCGTCTGGCTACTCGCACGTCTCCGACCATAGCCTCAACAGCCAGTACACGTCCGCCTCTAGTTCAGCCGGCTACGGTTCCACCGCCCCTGGTCATAAGCGTGCCCAGAGCGATGTGAGAGCAAGAGCGCGAACTTTTGAATCCGGGGAAATGACAGGCCCCAAGAAAGGGCTCGACAATCCCTACAGCTCCGCTCGACAATCTCTTCGCCCGCTTCCCCAGGCTCCCGCATCCACGCCGCCTGCAACACCTCCCCATACATCGCCTCGCCATGATCGCGGTAAGAGCGTCGACATCGGCAGGCTGTCGATGGCACATGTCGATGGCCAGTCCTCGCCAACATCGCCTTCTCGCCCGCTACCGATGCGACCAAACTCGATGTTTCTGTCTCGATCTGACTCGATCCGTAGCCCGCAGGCATCCCATCACCCTCAATCACCACATCATGTGCATAGCACGCATCTGGCTCGGGATGAGCTTGAAGGACTGGGCAAGTCATCGACAAGCCAACTGAGGACGCTCTCACGCCTAGTGTCATCAGACTCGGCCGATGATTTCACCATCACCTCACCTGCGCAGGAAGTTATTGGTTTGCGCGGCCGACGCAGGCTGCAACGGGCTGACAAGAGCAACGGGACCCGAGGCCAAAAGACGTCTGGCTACACCTGGGAGGGCCGCAATTGGATGGACAAGCAGCGCCAGTTCCTTCAAGCCTACGAGTATCTTTGCCATATTGGTGAGGCCAAGGAATGGATTGAAGACGTCATTCACAAGTCTATACCCCCCATTGTCGAACTCGAGGAAGCCCTTCGTGACGGTGTTACTCTTGCAGAGGTGGTGGAAGCACTCAATCCCGACAGGCGCTACAGAATCTTCCAACACCCCAGGCTTCAGTTCCGACACTCGGATAATATTGCCATCTTCTTTCGATACCTGGATGAAGTGGAAGTTCCTGATCTGTTCCGCTTCGAACTCATCGATCTATACGAGAAAAAGAACATTCCCAAGGTCATCTACTGCATTCATGCTCTAAGTTGGCTCCTGTTTCGGAAAGGCATAGTCGACTTTCGCATAGGCAACCTCGTCGGTCAACTCGAGTTCGAGCACCATGAGTTGGAGGCTATGCAGAAGGGTCTCGATAAGCTTGGGGTTAACATGCCCAGTTTCGGCAATATGGGCGCTGACTTTGGCGTTCCTGAGCCTGAACCCGAACCGGAAGAGACAGAGGAGGAGAGGATCGAGCGGGAGTTGAGGGAGAACGAGGAGTCTATCGTCGATATGCAGGCACAGATTCGAGGCGCCTTGGTCCGCGTGAGGCTCGGCGATGTCATGCAGAAGCTTTGGGACGAGGAGGAGTGGTTGATCGATCTACAATGTCGCATTCGCGGTGACTTTACTCGACAAATTATGGGATACCGGCTAGAAATGAGGCGTTTTGCTACTCAACTGCAAAGTGCAGCACGCGGCTTCTTGGCCCGAAGGAGGTTGGGCCGACGTGATCAGATCTTGGAAGCACTGGAGCCTGATATCCTAGAGCTGCAGAATATGATCCGGGCCAACAAGGTCCGAGACCAGGTACGAGATTTGAATGCTCAGCTTGAGAGATGTGGAGGCCCTGTCCGGGAGATTCAGGCGATCTCCAGGGGCTTTTTGGTCCGGAAGAATCACGTCGCGCAGTACGAGGAGACGAAGGAGACGTCTAGTACTGTTGAAAAACTGCAGGCGCTTGTTCGCGGAGCAATGCTTCGAGGAAAAGTTGACAAGGACCTTCAAGAGCTGGACGCGCAAACACATGCGATCACCGACCTACAGGCGGCGGCGAGAGCATTGCTGACTAGAGATCAGATCGGTCGTCAGCAAGAGCAACTCCGTGCTTTCGGACCTCAGTGGACATCGATCCAGGCTTTTGCCCGCGGCCTCCGTGCCCGAAATGAGACAAAGATACTAAAGACCGAGCTCAACCAACATCTTGCCGACATCGGTCGTTTTCAGGCTTTTGCCCGTGCAGCAGCCGTCAGGAGAGAGGTTACCTGTACGCTTGATGCCCTGAAGGAGAATGAGGCCGCCGTGATCGACCTCCAAGCGATGGTGAGAGGTATGCTTGATCGACAAAGCATCGCCGCAGACCGAGAGAGGCTTGATGAACAAGAACCTCAGATTACGACACTCCAAGGAAACATCCGAGGATTCTTATACCGAAAACAGCACCAAGCGTTCCTCGAGGAGCTAGCTTCTCATACCCCCCAAATTGTGGAACTTCAGAGCATTCTCAGAGCCATGATGGAGCGTGCTAGAGTCGAAGACATCATGGCCGAGTTGGAACAAGAGGAGGAATCAATCATCGCGTTCCAGGCCGCCGCCAACGGTTTCATCGTCCGAGCTCGGTTTGAGGAGAAGAAGCGCTTCTATAACGAGAACATGCAGAAGGTTATCAAGATCCAGAGCTTCGTCCGAGCCAAGGTTCAGGGAGAGGCTTATAAAAGCCTGACAACCGGCAAGAACCCCCCCGTCAACGCTGTCAAGAACTTTGTCCACCTTCTCAACGACAGTGATTTCGACTTCAATGAGGAAATCGAGTTTGAGCGTATCCGCAAGACGGTGGTCCAGCAAGTCCGACAAAACGAGCTCCTGGAGAATTACATTGACCAGCTCGACATCAAGATCGCCCTCTTGGTCAAGAACAAGATTACCTTGGACGAGGTTGTTCGGCATCAACACAACTACGGAGGCAACACCATGGGCTTCCTTGCCAACAGCTCCATGTCCTCGGCCAACCAATTTGACCTCAAAGCCCTCAACAAGAGCTCAAGGAAGAAGCTCGAATCTTACCAGCAACTCTTCTTCAACCTTCAAACCCAGCCACAGTATCTTGCTCGACTTTTCAAACGCATCCGTGAGCAAGGAACAGCCGAGAAGGAGTGCAAGCGGATCGAACTACTCATGATGAGCCTCTTTGGGTATGCTCAGAAGCGACGAGAAGAATATTATCTGCTCAAGTTGATTGCCCGATCAATCCGAGAAGAGATTGCCGGGGCTCAAGCCGTTCAGGACTTTATCCGCGGGAACTACTTCTGGTCTAAACTCCTCAATAACTACACGCGTTCGCCTCGCGATCGCAAGTATCTCCGAGATCTCCTGGGTCCTCTCATTCGCGACAACATTGTCGAGGATCCCGCTCTTGATTTAGAGAGCGACCCAATGCAAATCTACCGATCTGCCATCAACAACACGGAGCTGGCTACTGGACGACCTGATCATAGACCACTTGATGTCCCCCGAGAAGTTGCTATCCGCGATCCCGAAACCCGTCGACTTTTCATCGATCACCTGCGTGACCTTCGAGAAATCTGTGACCAGTTCTTCCTGGCTTTGGAGGATTTCCTGCACAAGATGCCTTATGGGCTCCGCTTTGTGTGCAGCCAGATCTTCGAGGGTCTGCGGCAGCATTTTAAGCGGGAACCCCCAGAGAACCTCCTGCAAATTGTCTCCAATTGGCTTTGGCGATTCTACCTGCAACCAGCGGTGATAGCCCCCGAGAATGTGGGAGTGATTGAGAAATCATTGAGCCCTCTGCAGAAGAGGAACCTCAGCGAAGTCGCAAAGGTCATTGGTCAGATCGCCTGTGGTCGGCCTTTTGGCGGCGAAAACGTCTACCTCCAACCCTTGAATGCCTTCGTTGCCGAGTCCGTTGAACGCCTTAACCTGATCACCAGCGACCTTATTGCGGTGCCGGACGCCGAGAGGACATTTGATATTGATGAGTTCAACGACCTATACGCCAAGAACAAGCCGACGCTGTACATCAAGATGACGGATGTCTTTGCCATCCACAGCTTGGCGGCCACGGAGCTTCAGTCAATGTGTCCGAACCGCGAGGATGTCCTCCGGGAGATCATGCACGACCTGGGCAGCGCTGAGAACAACGAGAGCGAAATGAACGCCGCGGGATCCGCGGATATCCAGATGTTCCTGACACCCAAGCTTCACGATGTTGACGACCCGGAGGCCGACGTTAAGTCGCTCTTCATGGAAACTAAGCGATGCGTGCTGTACATCATTCGCGTGCAGACCGGCGCCAACCTCCTGGATATTCTCATCAAGCCCATCTCCCCAGAGGACGACCACAAATGGCGAATGCTGCTTCACGATGAGTTTGCGTCAAGCAGCAACACCCGTGGAGCCTACTCTGACTCGAACATGATTGACGTGACACGCATGTCGTATCAGGAGCTCAAGCGAACAGCTTTGGAGAATATCATGCGGTTAGAGAAGCTGGGCCGTATCTCTAAGCACAACTGCTACCAGGATGTGCTCAACGCCATTGCGCTTGATATCCGCACCAAGAGCCGACGAAGGGTTCAGCGACAGCGAGAGTTGGAGGGTGTACGTATGACACTGAGCAACTTGCATGAGAAAGCCAAGTACCTCGAGCAGCAGCGCAAGAGCTACGACGACTACATTGAGCAAGCCATGGGAACTCTGCAGAACAAGAAGGGGTAAGCACTATTGATTTCTTTGTGCACATACTACGGCATGGTGACTAACAACTCGAACAGACGGAAGCGCTTCTTGCTCCCTTTTACCAAGCAGTACAACCACCAGCGCGAGCTGGAGCGCAGCGGTCGCGTGCCCAAGTTCGGCAGCTACAAGTACAGCGTGCGCTCGCTCTCGGAGAAGGGCGTGCTGGTCTCGTGGAGCGGCGTCAATGACCGTGATTGGGACAAGATTAACCTAACCATCTCGTGTGACGAGGTGGGTGTCTTCAGCCTCGAGGGCTCGCGAGGGCACATCCAGATCCCGGGAGCCAGCGCGCTAGTGCCCATCGAGGACCTTCTTCAAGCTCAATTCGAGGCGCACCAGTTCATGACATTGTTCGAGGGCAACCTCAAGCTCAATGTCAACCTGCTGCTGCATCTGCTATACAAAAAGTTTTACCGAACGCAGTAAGAGGAATATGACCAGTTTACTTCTACTGGCTGCCCCTGGAGGGAAAGCAAACACTCATAGCGGAGAAATATATGTCGGACGATAGCTATGTTCCAAGGAGGAAGCGAGACTGGATGAAGCATTGCAATCGGCGCGTTGGGAGGGTGTTGTGCAACAACCGGTGTTTTTCAGGATGCTTTGCGCTTTGCGTGGGAGGTGGACGCACAGGGTGGTAACTTATGATGGAAATCAAAGGCATTGGGCGGGGAGTCGGAAAGGGGGAAACAAAGGGTTGTCTTTTCATGTTATTACTTTGACGCGGTTCATGTCTTGTGAGTGAATGAAGGAGAGGATGGCGGGAGCTTGGTCGCTTTGGTGTGATGGATTGAATTACTAGGATATCGCTCTGATTGGCATAATGTATGAAATGTCATTAAAGTTTATCATCTCAGTGTGTGCCCTCTCGAGACAACCGTGACTATTGAATTATCACTATGAAGGTTGTACTTGTTGATCGCTTCATATCCTCGTGATGCTGGAGTTGCCAGCACAAAACAACAGTTGTGCTGTCGAGGAAAAGGACAGCCTCATCTCAGAGTGGTTGTCGGTGATCGGCTGTCGGAGCAGCTAAGCCATGATTGGCCGGCTACGTTAGTTCCGCTGTTAGTTGCAAAGAGCCAGGTGGAGAAAAGGTCCCCTTGGAGTCGAGCCCAAGGAAATCAGCAGGAGCGGCAGTGAATTGATAGGACATTAGCTAGCATTGGGGCTGCAGGTCACTGGGCAGCATCGAATGTGACTAGGGGATATGTGAATGGGCAGAAAATCGGGCATTGCATAACATAGGGGTCGAGATGCAAAGTGGGCGGACCGAAGACGAGAAGGGAAAGAAGGCACGTTGCATGGATAGCCATGGGAAATTGACTCATGAGCGGTGGACGAGTCGCTGCCGGTGTGTCGCGTGAGAGGCTGATGCCTGACAGGGAGGGAATCTAGGTTGAGTCGGGGTGGCCGTGAGCGGTAAGGGCTCGAGGCGTTTGGTGGTTGGGTTAGTCAATGGCCTCGGTAAAGGTTTGAGACATGGAAATTGAGCTGACGCTTACGGGGTAGGTAGACAGAAGAGCGGATTGAGGCCCGCCGAGGAGCTGTGCGCGCTGAGGTGGACAGCCTCTTTGATGAACTTTCCTCCCAGTTCAGGTTCACGAGGGCGGAGTTGGTCAGTCAATCCGGGCGATTGGCCTCGGCATAAATGCAAGAATACGACCCTGGACTGCGCTGTGGGACGCAGCTTTTGGTGGCGGCCGTGGATTGACGACCAAAGCCCGGCCGGAAATCGGTGCAAAGAGGGTCGATCTGCAAAAGCCCCAACAATCAAGCCCGGGCTGATGTGGACATTTGGCCCGGTCCGGGGTCCAAAATTGCGGCAAGTCATCTTCAGCCTCTGGGGAAAGACAGACAGAAGTAAGGGGAGCCGGGAGACCCTCCGAGAGACCGAAGGAGGACCCTGGATATTTCAATGTCGACATCATTAGTTGGGAAGGGGTGATTGTCTTGTACTCGGCCAATTCTGGTTCCGTGGAGGGTCGTAGCTCGCCGAATTGTCGGGAGAGACGACCCCAGATTGCACCATCGGAAGCTGACAAGGCGTTATGACACTACCACGTACAGTGAAACTTGGTATTGGCGTGTACCAAGTAAAAAACAAACGCGAACGCGAACACTTGCGCCATCTAGCATGGGCGTACGATGGTGTCTCTCAGAGCCTCGCGCGAGAGTTGGAGCAAGGCGACAGCAGCATGGGGGAAAGCTGGATTGTGCTGCTGGATTGATGAGGTTCGTCGTGAACAGGCTCTTCGATTCCATTCCATCTCATCCCGCCTCGTTTTCTTCTTTTCTCTTTTGTCTGCTTAGCGGGACAGCCGTGGTCAGACGGACACGGCCCATTGCCCAAGGAGGAGATGAAAACACCATGTGTGCATCGGAAGCGAAGGGGCATGAGCGAGGGATGCGCAGCAGGCCGTGGCGGGCGGCCGAAGAACGACGTGATGAGGGCAATGGCAGCAGATTGTCGCCCTGTGGAGCGCGTGAGGATTGTGAAAATTACCTATACAGTAAATCGGCACGGCCCAGCACGGGTGTTAGCAGGAGGGGCACACGGTGTCATGTAGGATACCCATGCACCGTATAGACAATTCTTGGAGGTTATGAATTTCTCAAGTTCTCCGAGGCCAAGGGATGTGCAGATAAAGGATGCAGGGACCGGCTAATGGCGCCTGAGGGCCAGTGCGTCGTCAACTCGCAGGACTCCCGTGACGCCCGCTAAAGCAGGAATGCAGAAGCCGGGGCCGGTGGAAGGATTGTGTTGCTCTTGTCGCTGAAAGATGGTGGGACGAGGCGCATGCCGCGTCGTCGAGTTTGCAGAAAACGAGGGACGGGAGGCGGGAAACCTTCGACAGACGCATGTGGAGAAGCACAATACTCGGCCGGTCACTCCAATGCTGAGATCTAGCTATCATCATCATTGTGCCACGAAACTAGATAAATAATAATTACAAAGTATTTACAGGCTAACCAGATCCCAGGCTTAGTTTACCATTGGCTTTATTCCGAATCCTTGATTGTGCTGTGGCTGTTTCTTTTGACAAGAATTGTGCTGGTATGGAGAGAAACAGCAGTGCTTGTTTCGACCTCCGTGGCACTGTATGTACGTTGGGGAGATGCATCACCACGGGGTTTCTGATGCGTAAGAGACCAAGACAATGAAGATCGGTGTCCATGTGACGAATCGAGTGCATGCATGTTACATTGGCTCGCTGCTGATGTTGATTGCTGCTGATGGATGCAAGTTCTGCACCTTGATCAATGCGGCATGCGCTTTTGATGATGAACCACGCGGGTTGCACCTCTGCCTGTTATCGTGCGCGCTGGAGAGAAGAATCCGTCCATCTGCTTGTCAAGGCTGAGCCGAGCAGAGTCGGTCTGAACACGACTGGTATCGTCAATTCAAGGTCATGATTTGGTCAGGCTTTTCTCAGCTCTTAGATGATGTATGATGATGATGAATCTTGTTAATCGCCGGAGGAAGCGGGAGCAGACGTGGCTTCTCAACTTGGATGGCTGGCGGATGGTGAATGGAGGAGAGAGTTTGGAGCATGTAAGATGGAGGGGCTGTCAATCTTTGTGGGCTTGGCTAGGGAGGGACTGGGCGCGAACTCGCTGACCAATGGCGACCAGCTGCAGGCCGAATTGAGTAGTCGCTCAGCCCTGAATCCCTGCACAGACACGAATTTGCAGCGAATCCATGTGGCGCCTTACTAGGTAGGATTTGACGCGCTATCGGGGTCGGGGCTTGTAAGAGACAAAGATCAGAGGGATCCGTGGGAGTCCGACTCCGGGGAGTAGCGAGTAGCGCAGCCGAGGAGGTGAAACGGATATCTACATACCGCCGCATTGGAAAGGCAGAATTGAGAAGGGGAGCAGGGAGCAGGGAGCAGCAGCAGCAGCAAGGATGGTAAATTAGAGAATGGCCATGTGACGTGGGCTCCATTTCGCAGACACGGACAGCCCCGAGTCAGCCAAAGACGACGACAAGACATGAGTCTCAATGATGGTGTGTTGAACCGAGCATCCCTTGTTTTTCCAGACGGTGACTTTCGGGGGATAACTCCACTACCCAGGAAATAAACTAATGGCAATACATGGTGTGTCCATGATGATCCTCGTGACTCTTGCAAGCCCGTCCAGCTCAACACGAGCCTGGGAGGTTGGCCTCAAGATTATGCACTATCGCGGGCCATACCGACCTTTGCCGCGTTTATTGCATCTCAGTTTTTCCCCATCTCCCATCGTTCCAAACACGCCCCTAGGCCCCAACTCGCTAGAAAGATTCTCGGCCCTAGTGCGCTCGCCTTCTTGCGTGATCGAGCCTCGGACATGGCTTATCGGAATAGCCCCTGGCTACGCACCCCTGCTATCATGGACAAGTGTCTTGTGTCTCGTCTGCCGGACCCAAGCAAGCCCACCGCCGCCGTGAGCTTCCCTTCCCTTCCAGAGCCCGCTGTGTTGCCTGTGACCCATGATGGAATGGCCGGACAAAAGATAAAAGGGCCACCACGTTCCCACTCCCGTCCATTGCAAAACTTGTGGCGTCAATCACCTCACCGGTTGCCTTCCCGTTTTTGGTCCACCTAGTCGGGGAATTTGCTGCTTGTCTTTTGCTGCCTTGTTTTCCTGCCGGCATCTCATCTCTTCTCACAGACTTCTCCCGCACAAGCCCTCGCAGATCAACTTCTTCTACCCCGTCTTCCTCCGCCTTGGCCTGTTTACCCCTGCATTCCTCGTTTCTTGCTGTCCCGTGTACATACGTCGAGACAGTTCTGTTCGTACGGAGCGCGCTTGCTTGGTTGCCGTACTCTTGCTCCTGTGCTTCCGCGTGTGCTGTACAGTTCAAGAACCGTGTTATGCCATTCAGCCCATTGCCAATCCATTGATCCTTGACCTCATCTATCTGGATCCCTTGTCTGAGCGGCAACAAGACAGGCCTGGATACGAAGAGAAGAGACGACTAAGCTAGTAGATCTCCGCATTGATCTCACAAGACGTGTAGTAGCTTAGTCAATCTACCGTCACTCACCAAGCCATACATTTATCAAGCCATCCCCATCCACCTGTCATCCTAAATCAGTCTCATTTTATCGGTCTTGCCCTTCACAGATTTATATTCTCCCGATACCCCTTACCATTGTCATCACCCCATCATATTGTCGAGAGACAACCAGCAGCAACCCAAAAGCAACCGTCTATTAGCTGTGGTCCTTGATTCCCATCCGCAACCGTCACCCTTTGACTCAACAATACACTACAGCTACCCATATCCAGATTGAGCTTTGGGTCTCGCCATGGCTCCTGATCTCAACTCTCTTCCCCCCTCCCACGGGGAAACTTCCGCGGCCCCTCGCCTTTCTCCCGATGCTGACAAGCCCAACATTCTCTTCATCATGGCCGATCAGTTGGCCGCTCCTCAACTCAAGATGTACAACCCCAACTCCCAGATCAAGACGCCCAACCTCGACCGTCTTGCTTCCACCGCAGTTCAATTCGACTCTGCGTATTGCCCCTCGCCCCTCTGCGCCCCCTCACGCATGAGCTTGATCAGTGGCCAGCTGCCCATGAAGATTGGTGCCTACGACAACGCCGCCCAGATCGGCTCTGATGTTCCTACTTATGCCCACTACCTGCGATCCAAGGGCTATCACACTGCTCTTGCTGGAAAGATGCATTTTGTTGGCGACCAGCTCCATGGTTATGAGCAACGTCTCACCAGCGACATCTACCCTGGCGACTTTGGCTGGGCTGTTAACTGGGACGAGCCCGACACCCGGCTTGAGTGGTACCACAATGCCAGCTCCATCCTTCAGGCCGGTCCTTGTGGCCGAAGCAACCAGCTCGACTATGACGAAGAAGTCATGTTCAAGAGCACTCAGTATCTTTGGGACCACGTCCGCGAGGGCCCCAAGAAGCGCCCATTCTGCTTGACCGTTTCCCTCACTCACCCACATGATCCCTACACCATCACCAAGAAGTACTGGAACTTGTATGACGACGTCGACATTGATCTCCCGGAGGTCAAGATGGATAAGGAAGACCTGGACTCTCACAGCAAGCGACTGCTCAAGGTCTGTGACCTCTGGGACCAGGACTTTTCCGATGACCAGATCAAGCGAGCCAAACGGGCGTACTACGGCTCGGTGAGCTACGTCGATGACTGCATCGGCCGACTTCTCGAGACTCTGGAGGATGCCGGTCTTGCTGAGAACACTATTGTCATTTTCAGCGGCGACCATGGTGACATGCTGGGCGAGCGTGGCCTCTGGTACAAGATGAGCTACTTTGAGTCGTCCGTCCGCGTTCCCATGTTGATCAACTATCCCAAGCGCTTCACGCCCCACCGCGTCACCCAGAACGTGTCAACCCTTGATCTGCTGCCCACGATCTGCGACTTAGTCGGCACCAAGCCAGCTCCTAACCTGCCCATGGACGGCATCAGCATGCTCCCCCACCTCGAGGGCCGCGAGGGCCACGATACTGTCATCGCCGAGTACACGGGCGAGGGCACCGTTCGTCCCATCATGATGATTCGACGAGGTGACTGGAAGTACATCATCTGCCCAGCTGACGAGCCTCAGCTCTACAACCTGGCCAGAGACCCCAAGGAGCTGAACAACCTGGCCCGTTTCAGAAAGATTGCGCCACAGACGCCCGAGGAGGAAGAGGCCAAGGAAGTCTTCCTCAAGTTCGAGGCCGAGGCCCATGCTCGGTGGGACTTTGATGCCATTACCGAGAAGGTGATCACATCTCAGCGCACCCGACGGGTCGTATGGGACGCACTCAAGGAGGGCGAGTTCACCAGCTGGGATTTCAACCCTGAAGATGACGGCAGGAAGAAGTAAGTGGACCAGAACCCAATCAACCCCTATCACACTCGACACTTGCCCAGCCACATTATCACATCACTATAAAGTTGAAGACGTGCTAACCCCACCGCCGCAGATACATCCGCTCCACCATCCCTCTTGACGACCTGGAGCGCCGAGCTCGCTTCCCGTTCGTGGACTCTAACGGGTACGAGAACAAGGCGATTTCCTCAGTCCGGGGTTCTTAGGTATATGTATTGAGGGATTTATGAGATATGACCAGCGGAAGAGACTGAATTGGGAGATATACCTCGACGGTTGTTATTGATGTTTGCCATGCACAGCGCCGGGTTTACATTGAAACCGTTCTTTGCATTTGCAAGCATAGCAAGCTACTTGAATTTGTCTGTTGGAATTGGCTAAAAGCATGTTGTATTCATGACTTGATTTGTATCTATAAAATGAAGATTAAAAATGAAGATTAATAACAAAGACTACAACCTAGTTCTGATATTTGGCATGTGAGTTCGACCGCAGCCACCAATTGGCAGTTGATTATCGCGATTATCATCTTGCATCATCCCCCCAGATCACGATGAGCGGTGAAGAAGCTCTGTCAACTCTCATCTCCCGTCAAGCCAAATCCCCCAATGACCGATCCCAAAGACCGCCTCCTCGAATTCCCGGAGTGCCGGCCTTCTCGTCCGACACGGTCGATCGCGCGAGGTGCGGGCCGCTCGCTCCGATGGTTACAGTCAGAAAAGCGTTGCCACGACGTATGTAAGGAACCAAGCGCAATTGTGTGATTTTGGCGTTGATGTCGCGAGAATCATGACGTTTTGGACAATCTGGGGTGAGTGGAGTGGGTGCAGGGTCCGTTAGCTGCAGGATTTAGAAGCCTCAGGGGGTTTGGGGATGGCGGGGAGGGTGTTGGTG
>JABCKW010001124.1:0-16087 GCA_014824385.1 Fusarium cyanostomum
CTTTAGCTATTAAGGATTTAAATAATATACAAAAGGGTTTAATTAAGTAAATATTAAATTTACTAGAATTATTCTTCTATCTAGGCGGTAAAGCGATAAGGTTGTTAATAACGTGGCGGTTATGGGGGGGTAATAGTTGTGGGGTGCATAACGTTACTTGATAAGCACGCTATATCCGTAGTTCCGTACTACCGGTACTTAAGCTAATACGAAATCCTGTTTATCCCACTGCATCCATCTGGCGTTTTCTAGACATCCTCCACCATGGCGTCAAAAGAAGGTGTCAGTCTCCATCTCACTGTCTATCTAAACGCCGACGATGTGCCCAAGTTTTTCGAGCACTTTAAGCCCGTCTACGACAAAGTAGTTGCAGAACCAGAATGCACCTTTTTCGAGGTATACCAGTCGCCCGAGGACCCCGGGGAACTGCACTGGGTTGAGAATTGGTATGTGATCTACGCACAATTGCACACAAAGCTCTAACAATGTATAGGTCACAGACGGCTGAGTGGCTTCAAAATGTTCGCAGCATCCTTCATCCAAGATCTGAACTCTCAACTAATGTTGGATCTAGGTCCAAATCCGCAAGGAGTACTATAAGGAGTACTTTGCCGCCACAGAAAAGATGTTTATCAAGCCACGGGAAGTCAAGATTTATAATCGCTTGGGCGCTCCATACTATACAGTTAAACAGACATAAAGGTACCTGGAAGCGTCGACTATTCCAAGAACATACTTTTACTAGAACGTTCAAATTAAATCAAAGTACTCCTTGTATCTACCCTGGCTGTGGTGTTGTTGCTTTTTCCTGTGTCAACTTGGCACTTCCTCTGCCAGCCTTAGATATTCCGCCCGCTTCTTTAAATCTGCCTTACCAGGCTGACAGCCTGACCTTGACTTTCCCGTCAACATCTTCGAAAGTCTCTGGATTTCCTTGCTCTTGACACGACATGCCATGGAGCTCTCTGTCTCTTCCAGCTCCCCGGCGATCTCGCCAGTGAGGGCTGACCGAGCCCTGCAGGATGCTGTTGACTCCTTTCGAACGGTCCTCGCGGCTGAGCAGCGTCTTAAACTTGACCGCATCAAGTCTGTGCCTGATGGCGACGCTGTTCTCGTCTTCACCGCACAGCTTGACTCGCAGCGCCGAAGTCAGAAGGGGAGGAGCATCGCCAGTCGTCTCTTTTCAGTTCTTCAATCGGTTCGCGACTTTTCATCCATTATCAACACCCTGGTCTCGTCACACCCAGAGATTGCCGCACTCGTCTGGGGAAGTGTTAAGTTGACTGATTCCTCCCAAAGGTGATCGTGAACTTTACCTCCTACTACGAGGCATTCTCTGAGCTGTTCATGAATCTCGGCCAGGTTTGCCCTCGTTTTGAACAGTATCAAGCCCTGTTCCCAAGCTCAGAACGCGTACAGAAGGCTCTCTGTCATTTTCATGCATCCATCATCCGTTGCTGCCAACATGTGGTCGTCACACTTGGGCGGTCTTGTGAGTAGACAGTCGGTCACATTGCAAACCCATCGCTAAATCCGTTGAAGGGCATACGCAACTCGTCCGCGCATTTTAGGAGTCCTTTCAGCAGGAATTCAAACCCGACTTGGATGAAATCCGCAATTATAGCGCAACGTCGAACGCGAAATTGACCTTGCCAGGGCACAGGCTGAACATCGAAACCAGGAGCTTCAGCGTTTGGAACGGGAGCAAGCAACACATTCGAGGTTAACACTGGACAGGTTCTTCCGTCGTACACAAAGCAAATTCGACAAGTCTGAGGAATGGCGGCTCCAACGCGACAAACAAGCAGAAAGTGAGTCTTCTTAAGAAGAACCGTGCCGTGGCCGCGCTCTAAGGACGAACAGGGGAACGAAAGCAAAAGCTTCTCGATTCATTATCTGTCTATGACCACATCAATCCCCTCAAGCATGCGCGCCGCAAACGATACAGCCACACAGCAAGTTGGTTGTTTGAGACAGCAGAATTTACACGCTGGATCAATGAGACTGCTCCTGCACTTCTCTGGTGCTCCGGAAAAAGTGAGTAGGATCATGGCATCCTGGTCGCATTGTTCTGACAAGTGGTAGTTGGGTCTGGGAAGACCATTCTCACGTATGTGTCTGTCCATCATTGGGACGCCATACCGTGCTGATACAGCAGTAGGACAAGCGTGATTGACTACCTTTTGACAAACAAATCAGCACCTGATAATCTAGTAACATTCTTCCTTGCTAGATTCAATGACCAGGAGTCATTACGAGCAGAGACAATCCTTAGATCAATCGCAAGACAGATGGTCAGCCTGCAAGATGTTTCGGGGAAAATCAGGAGTATGTTGGAGGAACTGCAGCGTTTGTTGTTCGTCGACCTGGAACAACTCACCGAGTTTATGTGCTAGATCATGTCTGAAGCGCCCAAAACTCTGTCTATCATAATTGATGGATTGGACGAGTGCGACAAGGCAGATCGCGAGGCCCTGTTTAAAGCGCTAGGCTCCCTCGCTTCTACTAACTCTCTCATTCGAGTCTTTGTGGCAAGTCGGGAACATGCCCCTGCGGCTATCATGAGGACCTTCCCTGCTTTGCACCAGGTTTCCATGAGCTGTCCGCTCGCGCAAGCCGATATCACGGGGTTTGTCCACCAGGCAATTCAGGTGGCGCTGGACAATGAAGACCTGGTTATTGGGGATGAAAACCTAGTCGATGATATCAAAGAGACATTGACTAAGCATGCGAATGGAATGTACGTCTTGCAGAGTCTTTCCGTTGAGATGAAGTCGATGGCTAATCCGTGCAAAGGTTTCTATGGGTTACACTCCAGATCGGAGAAATTTGCTCACAACGCTGCGACGCCGACATTCGAAAGGCCATCTCTGATAAGAATCTGCCAAAGACCTTGACTGAAGTTTTCAACAGAGCCTTGACTAGAATCATCTCCGGAGGAAACGACAAGATTGTGCAGAGAATCCTGCCATGGATCATTGCTGCGAAACGACCTCTAAGACTCCCCGAACTAGAAGAGTCCTGTCTGATCGAGGTTCTTCAGCCTTACACTATGGAAGAACGGCGGGTAAATTGGATTCATGGCATCGGAGCATGGTTCAAAGGCCTTGTTGAGGTTGACGAGGAGCACAATTCGGTTCATTTGATCCATGCCTCCGTTAAACAATTCTTCCTTGCGTCTCCATCAACATCCGCCTTCAGAAACTTCCACGTGCAGCTCCTGGAAGCTAATCACTACCTTGGCGAGATCTGCGTCACGTATCTCAATTTCAATGACTTCAAAACCGCGTTGGTCCCACGGCGTTCACCAATCCCGCCTATTGCACCTGAGGATATTTGTCGGACGGCTCTCCAGAATGGGCCGAAATGGGCCTCCCGAATCAATAGAGCGTGGTCAAAACCGAGTGCTGACCCTGTATCTGTTGACCTCGATGGTGCCATGGCGAGTTTCTTACATAACGGCACAGCAGCGACTAAGATGCTTCACGTCAGGCACCCTTTCCTGAGCTATGCCCAGACCTACTGGATCTACCATTCGGCGAGATTCCATGTTCATCTCTCCAGAACATGGGATCTGTGGCAGCATATGGTGATCCATGGACACGAACTTACTAGGTCTCCAATTTCAGATGGGCATCATGCAAGCGTCGGTATAGACCTCGTGGATTGGAGTCTCGAGATGCATCATATTCCGCTGTTGAGTGTGATTACGACGTCAAAAGAGTTTCCGGACTTCGAGCACCGGGTCATACTATGCCGCGCTGTGGAAAGAAAGGATCCGTCGCTCCTCCAGTCCGTCCTCACGATGAAGGACTGGGGTGACGATTTACCCCAGGCATTCACCTTAGCCGCAGCCCAAGGGCATCTGGGTACCGTGAAAGCAATGCTTGATGTTGGTGGCAGGTCTTCCTTAGCCCAGGAAGTGCCTGAAGCCTTACCAGTAGCTGCCAGGAACGGCCATACTGGGGTAATGAAACTACTGCTAAGTAAGCATGCAAGAGCTGGAGGGGCTGCCTTAGCAGCCGTTGCTGGGGGTCATCTTGAGGCGATCAAGCTACTGCTCGAAGCAGGTGCTAACGTCCACGCTTTGGATTCATTTGATGATTCGATTAGTAGGACCCTGACACCACGAGCTGCTGATGGAAATTCCCTATACCCTACTGGTGTGGGTTCGAAGGTTAGGGATCAGCTTCGGCGAGGCGCCACTCCTTTACAAGTCGCCGTCTGGAAAGGAAATCTTGAGGTCGTTGAGCTGCTTTTCAGTGCGGGCGCCGATGCGGCCCAACGCTCCCTTTCAAGCAATTCAGCACTTGAACTAGCCTTGATGCTGGGTCATAAGGAGATTGCTAAGAGGTTGCAAGAGGCGGACGCATTCGATGGGTTTCTCATGTCAATGATCGGACAATATGAGGGTTCCACATGCAGATGTTGAAGACTATTTCAGACTCCATTACAACCTTTCTTGAGTACGACATACACCTTGTCCGAGCGACGTGGACAGATGCCCATGATCTTGTGAACTCACTGGGACGTACTTTTCTCCCTCTACAGTAACATCTAGCCGTGGCCGCTCGGCTATGTACTGGAAGTCCTATCCTGGTGACCGTATCATCATCTGGTATTGAAAGGATATATCTAGGAAACTGTCTCTTGAATGATGATTAATAATGGCTGCATTTCGTAGTTATCTGTCACACAACGTTGTACCCCGGTCCGCTACGACTCACATTGCCGGCATGAGTCGACTTCTCGGTAAAATAAAGGCGTACGATGCCGATATAGTTCTGGTCCAGCGAAAAGAGATCATATTTCTCGCTCTGATCAACGAGGCCTGATGTCTTTAACTCATTGGTGCACATGAGATTTATTTAGTAATCGAGATCCAATCGACTTGAGTGAAATACACCTCGCGTCAGTCTGTGGTTGAGTACTCGTGGATGGTTATCTAGTAGATATATATTTACTCCGTATATTGTCTAGAGACATCTCAGAGTCCACTCTGACGATAAACTATAGAAAAAGCAAAGCTAGGCCCGCATTACGCTATGAGATTCTAGACTGTTGAACATAGTCCAACTGAAGATCATCCATTGCCATTACTCAGGATTCGGGCTTTCTCCCATACACGGCGTATCTGAATTGTTAGCATATGAAACATTCCACTTGTTAAAGAAGGTGCTTACATCGGCCAGTAAGCATGAATGCCTTTGTTATTCAGGTCCTTCCTGACACTAGCCAGGAAGACCGTGACCTCTTCTTGACTCCAGCCATGAACCCTCGTCAAGGCCGCCATGGTGATAGCTTCAAGGCCTTGCAAGGCATCCATATTAGTGTTATGCCACTGACCGAGTTCCTTGTGTCTCTTATCTCGCGGCCAGGAATTTATCGGCCACTTGAAATGAGACTCAATTATGTCCACAAAACCGGCCGCTCGCATGGTCTCAGTGAGGGTCTTGCTCTCTTGGAACGGTCGACCCAGGTTGACAGTCGCCTCGTTCAAGAGACGTAGACACTTGGACAGCGCGTGGGCATTCTTGAAAGTATCGTCATCGGATTTGGCCCAAAGGGCAATCTCTTGAAACTCGACATAGCCGCCGGGAGTGAGGTTTCTACGCACGTTAGATTGTCTCACTCGGAATGGTGCGATCTGGCAATTACTGAAACATGTTTTGAACATAGTCCGGCCAGCTTTTCAGACTGAAGTTCATCATTCGGCTGAAAATGTAGTCAAAGGGCTGCGAAAACGACCATGGCTCCTCGATATCATCGACAAAGAATTCCACGTTGGGCGGAATGCTTGCATCATATTAGCAAATCGACTCGTAGCAGATGGAGATGATGCGAGGCCATACAAACTAGGTTGGATCGGTGACAGGTCGACGCCAACGACCTAAGGAGATTCAGCCGTGAGTCGCAATCGCAGTCGAGTGTCTATCCCACCTGAGCGCCAGGATGCTCGTCGCCAAAGTCAATAGCCCAGATTCCAGTACCAGTACCTACGTCAAGAACACGCTTAGCCTTGGCCTTCCATTCGGGGTCGTTTGGTGGTGCTAGGCCAAGTTTGTTGTCGAAGGTTAAAAGAAACAGATTGTGTTGCAAGTCTAAAACCAATGAGCACATTGCCAACTTGAACGTCAAGCCATGTCTTACCCAATCTCTCACATTCCAAGTCGTCGTTAGGCAGATTATATTCTGAATACTGGTGAACATCTGAATCCAGAACCGAATGACGATAGGGAACCCACTTCCTTCTTTGTATCGATGATAGGTTCGCCCGTTCTCCTGTCGGTAACTGAGAATAGAGCTCCTCAGACTTTCAGATGATGATGGGGCGTCCTATTTCGCGGCGTTAATTTAAGATCGCTCGTTCTGCGTGCGGAGGGGAAAAGGGCCGCTGAACGAGACGAAAGATTATACCTCTCCAAGTGAGGAGTCCTGATCGTTTTCGACAGCCTGTGATCCACAGTTAATTAACAATACGTTCATAGCTACACTGGGGTAAGACCTCTTCGTCAGGAAGGATAACGGGCTCCGGGTTGACTGTTGCCATGTTATGAAGGGTTATCAAGTTGTTCTATATTCAAGCAAAGACGAGCTACCCCTCATTGAAAATCACCGAGGAGGGGACGTATTTAAATAGGAGCAACAGCCCCTGTAGGAAGATTTCTCAGCGTGCAGCATGGCCAATAAGAAAGACTTCTTTAAAGGTTTATGCGAGGACCAACAACGAGACAACAACCAACGCAGTAGAAGACAACAAGGGTCAACGCAAGCGAGCCCGAGCTTACCCGGTCCAGTCATGGTACGTTTATGCTCGCACAGGACTGAAGCCGGTTATGTCTAGATACTAGACTTTGCCGAGATGAACTTGAACGCACAAAGCTGTTTATATTTGAGAAACTAGTATATTCCAAGTGTCAACACCTGGCCTTAGCTGTGGCTGAAGGTCACCTATATCGACGAGGGCGGTAAACTAGCTAGCTGTAAGCTTAGTGAACAGCCCTTCTGCCAGCACAGTAGGACTCTGAATCATGCAGTAAACCCGTCAAGTGAATTCTTCGTAGCAAATATTGCAGACCTTACTAGAGACATGTTCAAGAGCATCATAGCAGGTAATACGTGCCACGAACCTAGACGCCCATGATTTCCTTTCTCGCCTCTCATCTTGAGTTAATGCCGCTTTAACCTGAGCCAACCCCAAGCTGTCCAACTTGTGATCGAAACAAGGTGAAGGAGATGGCGCCCAGGAGCAGCGCATAGATTCTTGGGGAATTGATGGGGGGCACTAATTCGTCAACCCCAAATAATGGCCCGACTCATTGTCACTAACTCGCAAGGATAACCTTTCTCCTCAGGAGACATACACCCGCCAGGCTGACGGACACTACTGCAGGAGCTCACCAGTAGGAACGATGGTCTAAGGAACTGCTGGGAGTGCGACCCGGAACAATGACCTGTTTGCGACTCGGAAACAAGCCTAAAATTCCATGTGATTCTGGACTGCCGTGGTAAAAGAAAAGCCCTTGACAACGCGAGTCATACTCGAGGGGAATGGTGTAGCAAGGGTGCATCTGGGTACACGTTGACCTGCGCTGAGGCAATAGCCAGGTGATGCGTCAAGCATTAGTGCCTTGAAGTACAAGTTATTCTAGCATCTTTCGTCTTCCTAAAGCTATACTGGTCTTGATGTATACTCATTTTTGTTCCTTTGCCGATGCAAGGTAGACAGTTCTTGTGTCCTATATAAACAGTATAAACAGTTCTTTGCTCTCTCAAAGGCAAGGTGCTTCCACAATAACAAAAAACAGTTACTACAACCCTCAATGGACCGATGTCGCTATGTAATAGTACGAGGGAGCAAAAGGGCTTCTGGGAGACAAGTCATGATATTTATAGACTTCCGAGGACAATACAGTACTGTGCAGATGCCAGAATAGAATAAATAGGCTGCCTAAATAGAATGTAGATAGTAATAGACTTGAGGGGTAGGAATCATGCATGGAGTGAATACAATACTGACTGGAAGATTAAACACCATCTTTGTGCTCTTTGGGCCGCTTTAGCTGAGACGGCCAGAGAAATGCTGAATTCAACTCTCTCCAAGAGAACTTGATGTGCTCAAGTATGTTTGTTGCACGACAATGTATATTCAGTAGCCTCATTGTTTAAGTTGCCCACTCTGATAAGGTTTGTTGAGGCATGAAGACATGGACGCGTCGCGATGCAGTTGGGAAGCTTTGTTGAAGGTGAATATCGTGCGACGTGGCATCAGGCAGATGCATGCTGTGTTATAATCGACTGTTTGCATTTGATCTGTCCAAGGGGAACTTTTAGGTGCAAGGTATAATGACTGAATCCTAGCCAGTGCCTCCATGGGCCATGACAGATATTACCACTACTAACTCAAGTTACTGGGCACGTGGTTCGTTTTACAACAGGCCAGAGACGATATTGTAGGCAAAAGCCAGCCACTTTAAATGAAAGCTGCGACAGTTGGTCGACAGGTCTTTCTCTGAACCGGGCCTCCAATTGTGCTATCGTGGGAAGATCGATGACTAGAACAAGGCCGTAGGCTTTAGAGACTACAGTAAGATGTAAAGATGGATGAACTCGGTCGTATGATGGATGTCTAAAATATTAAGAGAAGAGCAAGAATCTCTTTAAAATACGCATGTATCTGGAGAGTCTAGCCACATCGACAGGACTAGCCGACGGCAACACTAGCTTGTGAAACACGTGGCTGTCTTCAGAAAAGTCCCTCGCCATCTTCGCCGACAACGCCTACTTCGTCTTAAACTTTCTCCTGATCTCATCCTCAGAGAACCGCCGAGTATGTCTGCGCAGGAGCTCTTCACGCTCTTCCATGGTCAAGGACATCTGGTCGCCCATGGGCACCATACACCTCGCCAACGTCTTGTAGTCTTTCATCATCAGCCTGATGGTGATCATGAGGTAGTCGATGTCATGGAAGACCAGGGCGTGCTGTGAGGCGTAGATGTGTTTGGTCTTCAGGAAGGAGACGGGGTGTTCGCGCCAGTGGCGGAGGGGATTGAGGTGGTGAGATGTATGATATCCATCGTTGAAGCAATGGCGATTACTCTGCCAATAATAGTCAGCATTGAGGCTATTAGTACTGGGCAAGTCTTGGCGGCAGACAGGGCTCTGAGAGGAATCAACTTACGGCGACGTCGATCAGCGTAATGCTCGACCTGTAATCGGAATCTGGTTCATCGGCGTCGACAAAAGCGTGCTGACCCCAGTTTCCGCTCATGAGACCAATGCGCATGAGGAACAGAGGAAGAAGAAAGACGCAGGTGGTAGCCTGCTTGTTGACGGAGAATAAAGAAAACAGGAGGACGTAGTTGGAAATTTCCCAGAAGGCGGCTTTGAAGGCGAGGGATGTTCTGCCATTCCGGAGAAAGTAGGAGGGAAGCTCCAGCCAGACGAAGAACAAGAATCTCCCAACATAATGCATGAAGTGGAGAAGGCTGTCGCGCTGGTAGCGAATCGTCGATGAAAGGTCATCCGGGCCGTTGCCTTCGATATGGTGGTGCTTGACGTGATGGTAGAAGTACGAGTTCCACGTGTGGCCCATGAGAGGGTCAGTGATGTAGGGGAAGACGTGGTCGAAGAGAGCGAAATGCTTCTTGAGGATGCCGCGCTGGTGGATGTGCTGATGCATCATCAGGGTGTAGGTGCCCATGTAGAAGAACTGCATCATGAAATGGAAGATGCCATGGACCCAGGAGAATCTCCAGAAGAGGAAGAGGGCGCTGGGGACCGAGGTGGAGAAGTAGAGCAGGAGATGCGTGAGCATCACCACGTCGGTCTCGACGCGGACGACGGACCGCGCAGTGCGGATGTAGGGTTGCAGGACGAGCTTTTCAAGGGCCAGAGGGAGCTTGATCTTGTCCAGGTCCAAGTTCATGATGACAGTGGGCTCAAAGTGAGCATCCTTGGGGTCATTCAGGGCCTGCATATGGCGCAGAATGTCCTCGTCGCGGCTCTGGACGGCTGATGGGAGGTCAGCCGCAGTACGACGGAGGGGTTGAAAAGAGCTGTACGCACCATTGCCTGATGACTTCGAGTCTGATGATGTGCTGCCATTTCCTTCAGGGGCAGCACGGCCATGCTTTGGCTGGGACAGGGAGTGCTCCGCCAAATCGCTGCTCAGGCTCTGCAGCACCAGCGCGTCGGCTTTGGTGAGCTCTGGGTTGAAGACAATGTGCTTCTCCATGGCTGCAATCTATGGGCGGATTGCAAGAGACGTTGTCGTGGAGGTCATTGCCTGAAGTGAGTTGACGAGCGAATATGTATCATGGAGGGAAAAGACAGGAGGGTTGAAAACCCGGCGGGCGGGTCGCAGTGGCTAGGCTCATTTCGGCTGGGCGCAGACGGCGTTTAAATATAGACGGACGTGCACTAAAGACCCTGAACTTGGGCGGGGCTTTAGGGCCAATTGAGCGACATCTCCAGCAGTGATAGTGGGCCTCATTTGCGGGCACAGATTCCAGCTCCGACTTGGACGGTGATGCATATTATCACGGTAGCACGAAGCTGACAGTTAATGGCCGTCTTGGTCTTCCATTGGAACCAAGAGAGTTCTCGTGGAACAAAGACATGAAATCTTTGTCGACAATGCATCCTCGCCAAGTCTCCCAGCCGCTTGTACGACTTGCGGCTGAAGTCTCCTTTTCCCCGTGACCAATACCTCAACAAGAGTGTAACCCAAGGCGAGGGTTTCTATTGCCCGCTGGTTGCTTGTCATTTCTGACAGGGCCAGGCCGGACTTGCACTTTCAAACTCGGCAAGCCTCTCATGCATCAGCCGAGGCCTAACCCCTTGAAGCCAGCCTTACTATCCGCCATGACTCTCGTCGTACAGTATCATTGCTGCAACTACAAGAGAAGCGATGGGATATCTTGCAATCATAATGTTACTCTTGTAAGTGCAAGCGATAGAACATCTTGTAATCATTGAACAAAGGCTACAGCTATGGTCCCTTCTCGAGAAAAAGGCTCTGCCAGGGAGGCCCTGCGATACATGGCGGTTCATGTTCCGCTGAGTGTTGCCCCATCAATTCTATCAACCTCCAGCTACGCATTCTCCCTGCTCGCCCTCGTGCCTCGCGCCTTGGCCGCCAACACAGTCCCCTTCACCGCCGTGCCGACTCTAACTCCAGAACAGGAGGTTTCTGTTGACCAGGAGGGCGGCAACCTGTATCTCCACAGCTGGGTCGACCGAGGCATGACCATCCGCAAGGGCAAGACCGCATACGAGTGCCTCGCCAACCTCACCGCGGCGCTCGACCTCGTGGGACAGCTCAACGCCGCCGAGTACAACGGAGCAGCCGGCGCCCTGAGCCTGCTGCCAACGGCGGGGGCGCTTCTCGGGGCGCCGACTCGCGAGATGTGGATCGTGTATAAGCTGGTGCCCGTGGCCGGCATCTTCAGCATGTTCCTCAGCCTGGGAGGCTCCATCACCCCGTCCAATGTGGGAGACTATGATCCCTCGGAGCCGTTTTCGTACGGCGGATTCATGCCCACCACACGGGTCAGGAGGAACCAGCCCCCTCGCGCCATGCCCCGTCTTGCCGACGACTCTGCCGAGGACGACATCCGTGCTCGGGCGCAAGGCTTCGCCGACGAAGTCATGGAGAGGGCAAACGATGACGGCGGCGGCAACATCTTCCTCGGCGTTGCTTCTGCCATGGCACTGCAGTTCGTCCTCGTAGTGCTCATCCTGGTTCCCATGTGGTATGCCCAGCGGGGCTCCGTTGTTACGTGGTGGTGTCGAGTGAGAGGCCTCTCTTCCTGCCCCCAGGCAAGGCTAACAATGGCGCTGTAGGTCTGGGGGTGGATGTACTTCTGGTACTTCCTCGTGTCTGGCGTGTCCGTCTTTGACAACCTGGTGGCCGCGCCGTTCACGAGGAGCTGGACCATTCGGGTGTCTCGAATGCCCTCGGGCATCATCCTCGACCACGACACCCCCAAGATCACGGATCGAACAGCCAAGTATCGCAATGCTCTCGAGGCAATCGAGGCCGGCCCCAACACAAACCAGCGGATAAGGATTGCCCCGGGCGCCGCCTCGGCATACTCGCGGACCTGCTTCTACGTCGTGGTATCCGTCCAGGGGATCTCCAAGCTCCACGCCTCCGCGCAGGTCCTGGCCAAGGCTTCCAGCGTCGCCGTCTTTGCCTTTGGCACCGCCCTGTTCGCCTCTTGCACCATGATGTCCATCTCGGTGGCTCTGATGGTCCTCTGCGTCCTGCTCGCCGCCGGTGTTGCAGGGCGTGTCATCGCCATGTGGATCGTCGCGCAGATCAGCAAGGAGAACAAGCCCGTCCTGCACAAGCTCGTCAAGTCGAAGGAGGAGGCGGGCGAGTATGTCCATGCCATTGCGGAGCTCGACCTTCAGCTCGAGATCCGCGGCAACGTTATACTCAGGGGAAGCTGTGTCAAGTCCCGGAACCGATGGGCGTCGGCAGCCACCTACATCGGCCTGCTGGCACAGCCTTACGATCTCATCGCACTGGCAGAGAAGTCAACCATGGGAATGGCCCAGACGACTCCATCAGGCGTCCTTTCGCCTCTCATCTCTGACACACTTCCTGGCGTTCCGCCAGCTCATCGTGCGACGTCACAGGGATCGGTACCAGGCACCGTGGCTAGCAGTGGCTATCCACCGCAGACTTCACTGGGGCCGCATGATGAAGGAAACTAAGGTCAAGGTATTTGGAGCTGCGTCGTTCTTTGTTGTTTCTTTTTGCTGTATTTGATCGACTGTGGTAGGTCCGAGAATTGTATCATAGCAACCGTGTTACTTATTGCAGTAATGGCTTCAAGTCTCTTGGATTGGTCTGAATACTATGGACAACCCGTGTTTAATCATTTTAGGCTCATTCTATATTGTACGAATTGACTCTCGGCCAGAGTATCATACAATCCACGAGCTCTGGCATTATCATGCCTTGTCACCCACTGCAAGCGATAGCATCCCATTTCCTTGCCCGCATCAGCGACTGCTTGAATCAGTCTTCGCCCGAGGCCCTGGCCACGCATCGCTGAATCGACGAACAAATCTGTCAATTAGAGTTAGCGTCGTTCGACTGAGTCTCTGCGGCCAGAGATATGCGAGCTTGATAGCAGCGCCACAACCATCCGCATGCGTGAATACCATGGTGTGGTAATTAACCTTGAGCAAGTGTGATTCATGAAGCTTACCACTCAGGTGCAGGATCTGCTTTTCGCTCCATGTCGTCTGCTGAGGAAAGAAATGGGCGATACCAACCATAACCCCTCGTCCATCTTCGATCTTCTTTACTACCAAAGCGTGGAGCTCATTCTCCTCACCAATGATACGCTCAGAGGTCTTTTGATACTGTTCTTCCTTGAGTGAACCTTTGTAAAAATCGATGTATGCCCTAAATAGGGCAGCCCACTCGTTAAAGTCGTCGCGGGTTGGCTTGGTGATTTGGTACTCTGTGGTTGACGCCATTGATGACAAGGTGATAGACATGCTGTGAGAGGGAAAAGAGCAGGCCGGTTCAGAAAACCAGGGATGCCTAGAATAAATAGCTGAGAGTCAGCTGTAGTGCAACCCCAGGTGCTTGTGCCGGTCCGGTCCGGGGCCTAACGTTGGTAGTATAGAATGAAAAAGCGCAGTCACTTGACATGACCAATAATCAGGAGGCATTGGAGAGCTTGGCCTTGTTTTACTGTTGAATCTGTGTCATTCAACCTTACCTTGAGAAAACTGCAAGTGCAGTTTTGTCAAGTATCAGGATCCCCGTAGATGACATTATCCGGTCAGATTTAGGTGCTGTTCGACACCTGTGATTGTGACAGTCTACAGAGAGGGTGTCAGTGGCCGTCAAGACCTACGTCTTGATAGACAGATACAAGCAGCGATATATGTTTCTAATGTGCTTTATCCCGTAATCAACATATAGATCCTCGACCCATCAGTACTCAGGTCTGTTTTCAATACAGGGCTCCGTTAAATCGTGGAGCATGCCCTTGTTGCTGTCATCCTGCCTCTTCCCTCCTCCTCTATAGAAAACAATGACTGTACGCTGTGAAAAATGGAGATGCTACTGGGAGAACATCGACCTTCAACTTCAAGACTCAAGCGGCTTCTGCGCCCACATGACGCTGGCGCGGTAGTAGGCGTGAACATTGCCGCTGCGCAGCTCCTTGCGCAGATGAGCAGCGTAGACTCTGATCTCATCCTGCGACCAGCCGATCTGGCTAGCCATGAAGCCGATGGATCCTTCGAGGTCATTCTCAATGGCGGCTCTCGTGAACTGGCCGACCCTTTTCAAGTTGGAGTCCATTGGCCAGCCGGAGGTCGGGATCTATGCGAGGTAGCCATGTCAGCTGTGGCTCTACAAGACACAGGAGGTAGCACTCACCTTGATTTGCTTTACGTCAATGTTGACGAAGCCCGCCTCCTCCATGGCCTTCCTCTGCAGCCCATCTCGGACCACGCTGAAGGACGCCTTTGAGCCCAACGCCTTGGCACCCTCGCGGAAGATCATGCCCCACTGGGACAGGGCCGTCTTGTTGGTGAGGGTGTCATCGTCCGACTCGAAGAAGCCGTTGACCTCGAACGACTCGATCCACCCGCCCGGCTTGAGGGATCTGTAGGCCTGCTTGAACAGCGCCGTCCAGTCCGCCACGGATCCGACCAGCCACCGCGTGTGCACAAAGTCGACAGAATCCTCCTTGAATGTCCACTCGAGGGTAAAGTCATCGATCTCGCTATGGGCATTCTAGATCAGCCATTGTTCACGGGTTGCGGAATTTACCAGAGTCCTTACAAATGCACATTGGCCGGGACCCAGGACGGCTGAATTGGTGACAGGTCGGTGCCGACGACCTGGGTGTCGGGGTATTGGTCGCCAAAATCACTGCATACATTGACATCAGTCATCATGTCAACCTGGAACAAGGGATAGTGGAAGCATACATGGCCCAGACGCCAGTTCCAGTTCCAATATCGACTGCTTTCTCCATGTTGGCTTTTAGAGGAGCATAGTGCAGCTTGCCGTCCATGGCGAGGGTGAAAACATGGTGTCTTGCAGCAAATTAGCATGGCACGTCGGCTCCAGCACGATGGCCAGCCTCACTGAATGTCCAACGTCTCATTCTGCGGATCGTCGTTGGGGCCCCTGTTACGCTCCTCAGCTGTCGAGTCCACATGGGCCTGAGGCCTGGGTTGCAGCGCCCGCCTACCAGTACTGGTTGTTTGTGGCACGGTCGCTGTGGTATGTCCGCCCGTTGATGGTTCGGTACTCGAGGATGCTGGACGAGATGGACGCGGTGGAGCTGGCAACATCGTCGCCCAGAGTCGAATCGTTGTCGTCCTACGGTATATGGCCGTCAGAGCCTGGATCATATTGCAGCATGCCAATACTCACGTCGGGGAGTGGCTGCTCCGTCCAGTGCTGGGGCGGACGGAGCTCTCCGTCGTCCGCTGCTGGAGCCGGCGCTGGTGCTGGTGCTGGCACAGCAGCTGATGCAACAGCTTTAGGCTGTGCTTCCGATTGGGCCTCCTCAACTGGTCTTGCAGTCTCCGTCATGTTGTTGGCTCTGCTAGGTATCGACAAGATCAAGAGAAGGTTACACAGCGCAATGGAATGACATGGCGCAACAAATAATCGCGTGCCAACTGGCGCGGGGTTCTAGACTGGAGTCCATGGTAGTCTAGACTAAGTTGCATGGCCGCCACCGTTTTTGCCGTTGCATAAATCCCTGCCCCCTTTATACAGGCCGTTCCCTGTTTGAGCAGGCTGACTAACTGAAGTATCCATGGAGACCTCGTGCAAGCGAGCAAACTCAGTTCAGCCGTAGCAGAACCTCAATGCTGACTACGCTTCTAGGCTCGCTGGTTCACCCGGTAGGTATTGCAGTATGCTAGCTACAGTCATTAAATACCTAAATGGAGCATAGTCACCCTAAACTCGAAAGAGAGGTGGATAAAGAGATTAAATTTAAACTGCAATATGTCTAAATGCTTCTATAGCTAGCCCGCTGTTGGGAAGCATATATATGACCAGTTAACCTCGGTACCTAATGTAGGG
>JABCKW010001125.1:0-11885 GCA_014824385.1 Fusarium cyanostomum
CGCGTCGTCCCATGGATGACTATCCTGCGCCCCCTCCTCGCGGCCGCTACGAGGACCCGTACCGACGTGACTACCCTCCCCCGCCGGACCCCTATGTCAATGGCCGTCCGCCGTATGACCGACCTCCCCGAGACTTCCCCCCGCGGGATGGTGGATATCCACGGGATGGGTATCCGCGTGACTACGAACGTGGTGGACGCTACTGGTAAATCCATCTCCCATAACCGCTTCGGCCGCTTCTTTGGAGGGACTGTCCTTGACCAGCGGTACTAGATTCTCCCCTAACCGAATGCGCCAAATCTCCGTCGCGTAGTCACAGACTGTGACTAGGAAGGGAAGGGCAAGTTTGATATGAAGCGGCGACAGGCAGGCGCAGCGATAATTGACGACCAACGAGTCTTATTCTTCTTGACGGCCAAACGAAAAGGAATGAGGAGGGACACTGGGATGGCGTAGGGGCGATGGCTTGGCGAAGGACATGACAAGAGTCGACGACAATTGGGGAAAATGCTGCAACTGCACATGATTTGAGGTTTTGGGTAATACGATCAAAGTGTATGACTACCAGGATGGTTGCTCTGGGGCTTTCTACGTTTGTTTCTTTTCTCTTATCTTCGATGTTAGGGGGGATCCGCACTTTCTTGGGACCATTCATTTTTATACGCTCGATGCTTTTTTCACGTTCTTCTTTTAAAAAAGACCAAAAAAATCAAGTTTGATTTCATATTTCCAAAAGGAAAAACCGACGTGGATATATCGCACAAAGTAGAATAGATGCTTCTGATTTGCCTCAGGTTAGCTCCTCCTCCTGCCCCTGCCTATAGTACATAATTAGACGAAGAGACTCGGAACTCTTGTGGTAGGATAGTGGCTGCCTGATGCGCTCGAGATGGACTCGTAAACGGGTGGATGGATGGATGAATGGTTGTTTGTGGGTGAGTATATATGTTGTTTTGCGGAAGATTTATTAAGAGCGAAGGCGGGTGAATTAGGCCGTCTTCTTCCACTGGGTGTAGACACCGATGAGACTGCTCAGGGTGCCGGTCAGACCGACAACGCCATCATCCAAGAAGCTGACCCAGCCGAGGCCGGAAACGGGAACACAGATATCGCAAAGATCGCAGAGGAGCTGCTTCTTGGCGGCGGCACGCTCACTGGGGTTGCGTTAGTATAGACCAGACGATGTCATGATAACAACAGATAGGCGGCGAGCGCAAGAGAGGGTTGTGGGGGGTTAACTTACATGGAGATGGTCTTGCTCTCGACAACACCCTCGCCCTCCTTCAAATTAACCTTGGAGGCGCGCACGTTGAGCTGGCGCAGGGTATACAGCTGGCCAACGATGCTGAACATGATACCGATAGCCCAGCACCTGTAAGCCTCCTGCTGGAGGCGCTGAGCATGAGACCACTTGCGAATGCCCGCGGCATCAGGGATGGTGGCAGCATCGCAAGTCAAGTAACCGGCATAACCCAGCTGGCGACCGACCTGGGTGTATCGCAGGACGGGATCCATGGACTTGGCGTCCGAGGCAGTGGCGGCGGCCTTGAAGTGCTCGACGAACTTGCCGGCGCGGAAGACCTTGCGCATGAGGCCGAACTGCTTCTTGAGGGCGTTCCAAGGGGCGATCTTGTCCGGGGTGCCGTTGGTGCGCAGGAGATACCAGGCGTAGAAGCGGGCAAAGTACTGCAGGACGCGCATGAGCTTGTCACGGCCGAGGGTGGTGGCCATGTAGCGCAGGTAGTGCGCGACCGTGGGGTGGTAGATGAGGGCGTCGGCGACCATGGTTGCGGTGATGGTGATGGTGTCGATGAGGCTATGGTACGTGTGTCGTATTAAGAGAATGGGAACACTGTACTTCGGCTGTTACGGGAGTAGGTCCGAGGCTGTATAGCAATACGCGGCAACCAGCAAGGTACAGAATTATGCTTCACCAGTAAAAAACCAGCAATTACTGATGGAATGGTCAATGGAGTCGAACGTTGGAGATGGAAAACAAGATGATTACAGTTCCAAGTGGACGGGACGGTCGCAAAAAGCTGGGGAAAACGGGAATAGAGTCAGTCAAGAGAGGTGTGGGGATGGAGTAAAGTCGGAGACGGAGACTTGGCCGAGCCGGGGAACGGGCGCTTCACATGCCGAGGTCGCTCCCTTGAGCGGAAGGAAGTGGGTGTGTTCTGCCCTTTTAAGCTTTCCTTCCTTGAGGGATGGCTGCTCTGACCTGTGTTGCCAGAAAAAGTACTTAATGGAGGCAAGCGCCTACAGGTGAAGGGGGCCGAGAGGAAGGAAGCTGTCTCTCCTTACATAGGTCCCCGCACAGGTCTGCAGAACGTGACGGCAATTGTCCGAGGCTCGGCACGTTCCTGATTGAGAACGTCCAGGTCTAGGTAGGGAGATCAGCCAAATTTAGGGACTCTGCCCGCCAATGGGCTCTTGTCTCATTGGATCCATTGGATCACGGGTGAGAACGCCTTCGGCCGACTGGATAACCTTTAATCCAGTGGTGTCCCCGTGTAAGACTTCCCAGTTGGGCCACAAGATGACGGGAGGGGGAGCAAAGGATTTGGCGGGCACCACACGTGACAAGAGAAGGTTGCACCGAGTATAGCCTCAGGCAATAAGGTTTTCAACCCCCAAACCCACTTCTCTCACCTTGCAAGGTCCAGCCACATCGGATCCTACCCCCGCCTAACGCCAATCTGAGCGAGCCACCCCCACTGGAAGCAGAAAGCATGAAGGACGGAAAGCAATCTCTCATCTCGATTCCTCGGGCCCTCCTCTCCACCGACGCGGTCAAGATGTGGGGAGAAACCGGGACCCGTAGCGTCCTTTACGTCTCGAGGCAATTGATGGAGGCCTGAAGGGGCCCTCAAGACCTCGATTCGCCCCGGGAAATCCTCTTGCGCCGCTTCCCCTCGGCCGGCAATGACCCAATCGAACCCCCATCGACCCGCGTCTCGGGAGTTGAGCCGCTCTGAGATTTGCTGGGCATGGCGGAGACGCCTGAACTCGCTGCGTGCCACCACAGTTTGCGACCCTTTGCCGGGTCACGCAGGGCTGTGATCCCGATACAGCGCCCCCCATGGAGCCGTGAGAGCTCTGATTGCCGCGCTGCGGTTGGTGCATTTACCCAGCGAGACCTCTTGTCGCGGCGCCGTTGTCAAGATTGGGGCCGTTGATGGCCGGCGGCGTATCATCGTCATCCGTCGTGAAGTCACGGACGCAATTGCTTGCTTGTTATTTCTTTACTCGGTCTTCCGTTCCGAACGAATCTCGTCCGGCTTGCTTCTTCCTTTTCCTCTTCTCTTCTCTTGTCTTCCTTCTGGTCTTCTTCCTTCATCTCCCTTTCCCAGTTTCGCGATACCCTCATACCTACCATCACGAGCCATTGTCTGTCCATTGACGGCTTAAACCTTGTGTGCTTCGGCTTAAGCTCTTGTCCTCTTGCCCAACTTCCCCTCCTTTGTTCCGCCGGCCAGCTCCTCGTTTCCCTTCATCCCCATCCTCCTCCCAAAATCCGACACAATGGCTGCCAACGGTCACAAGATGCACGAGTCCGAGAAGGTCAACACCAACATCGTCACCCTCACCCGCTTCCTCACTGAAGAGCAGGCCAAGCACAAGGAGGCTACCGGTGACTTTACGTAGGCTTCATGACACGACCTCGTCGCTTTTCATGACCGTCAAACTGACCGTCGCATATCTAGCCTGCTGTGCCACGCTCTCCAGTTCTCTTTCAAGTCCATTGCCTACTACATTCGACGCGCCACCCTCGTCAACCTGACCGGTCTGGCTGGTTCCTCCAACATCACCGGCGACGACCAGAAGAAGCTCGACGTCATCTCCAATGACCTCTTTATTGAGGCCATGCGCTCCTCGGGCAAGTGTGCCCTGCTTGTCTCGGAGGAGGAGGACGAGGTCATCTTCTTCCGTGACGCTCACGACGCCCGCTACGCCGTCGCCTGCGACCCCATTGACGGCTCTTCTAACCTGGACGCCGGTGTCTCTGTCGGCACCATCTTTGCTATCCACAAGCTTCCCCCGGGCTCCAAGGGTACTAAGGAGGACATCCTGAAGCCCGGCACTGAGCTGCTTGCTGCCGGGTTCACAATGTACGGCGCTTCTGCCCAGCTCGTCATTACCATGCGCGGCGGCACTGTCAACGGCTTCACTCTGGACAACGGCGTTGGAGAGTTCATCCTTAGCCACCCCGACATGCGCCTGCCCAAGTCGCGCGCCATCTACTCGGTCAACGAGGGTAACTCGCTGTACTGGGAGGACAAGACCATCAACTATATCAACTCGCTCAAGACTGCCCAGGAGGACGGCAAACCGTACAGCTCGCGTTACATCGGCTCAATGGTTGCCGATGCATACCGAACTCTTCTGTACGGAGGTGTCTTTGCTTACCCCGCCGACAAGAAGAGCCCTAAGGGCAAGCTCCGTATCCTCTACGAGTGCGCCCCCATGGCTCTGGTCTTTGAGAATGGTTAGTTTGCCATCTCGATTCGCTTTTGTGGGGTTGCTAACTGGAATGTTTCTAGCCGGTGGCCAGGCTGTCGACAACAACATGAAGCGAATGCTCGAGGTGGTTCCCGAGCACATCCACGACCGAGCCGGTATTTTCATGGGTAGCTACGATGAGATCGAGAGGGTCAAGAGGTTCCACCAGTAAGCTATGTAACAAGGCGCCTTGGGGAGGGATCATGAATTCAGTAAAATATCAAAAGCGAACCTCATGAATGAAATGAGCATTTAATGACAAATCTTGATACATTCTTCCGTTCACAAGGCACCATCATGAGTGCCATTTGACCAGAGTTCCTTACCAGAAACGAGGGATGAGCTTGGGCGTATTCTTCTTCCACTCCTGATAATCCTTGCGATGGCCATATCGCTTGTTGTATTTTTTCTCACTCAACGGGATGCCAGACACCTTTGTCAGCAACAGCGTTGCAAACGCAGGGCTCACATATGACAGGGCCGTCGTGGCGAGGATGCCGCCTGCGCCGCCCGAGAGGCCCAGAGCCAGCTGGATGGGCTTTCTCGCCAGGATACCAGCGACAACGGTCGCAATGCCCGTCCAGAGGGTGATCTCACCAAAGTAGTTGGGGAATTGACTACCGCGCATTAGTACCGCGAATACCCGCGCATTGGTCCCGCCAGCTGCCTCTACTTACCTCCGCGAGAACAACCCGCGTGTCATGAACTCTTCGTCATGCAGTTTCTCCTCCTTCTCCCTCATCCACGCGCTCTTCTGCCGATCCGCAACAATCTCGCATGCAAAGCCGCCGGCCCAGATGCTCAGACCGAGGATATCGGTGAGCAGGAGCTTGGGGACCGCGGCGGCGAGGACGGCGGGGGGTACGGCGTTGAGGAGAATCACAGGGGAGAGACAGAAAGAGATCCAGAGGGCTTGGCCGAAGAAAGCGCCCGCGAATCTTGAAGGAGACTGCTTGATTTCGTCGAAGCGCGCGTCGTGGCCCTTTTGGATGACGCGGGCGAAGAGGTAGGATCCCACTAGCTCGGTCAATCAACCATTCGTTAGGTATCCAAGCGCAGTGCACAAGGGCAACTTACACCTCGTGGCCCAGATAGCCACTGCGCCCGTCAGCGCAAGCTGTCTCCAATCCGCATGCCTCAGCACAGCTGGTCCACGACCGCGCAGCGCAGAGAGCACTCCGGGGATCACAGGCCCGCTGAGGCGCGGGAGGTAGAGGCTTAGAGCGCCGACGGCGAGAAAGGTGAGGGTGCCGCTGAGGTCGTAGATGCGGTCGGATTTGGCGCCGATGGAGGGGAGTCCGGCGGCGGCTTGGAGAGCGAGGGCGGTTGTGATGGGAGGGAGGAGCGCGCGCAGAAGGGTCGGCATTTTGCTTCAGTCTGTTGCATGTACAGGTGAACTGGTGGAGGAAGAGCTAATGGTACAGGACCGTGTTATAGATGCCATTGTGTTTGCACATTCGATTCATCAGAAAAAGTCGTGACGACATCGGTTTCATCCCAGATCGAACCCGGGGCTGCCGGCCCGATCGCCGCGCCGAACGGAGGTGCTCCGGGTCAGGGCGCCAGAGGCCCGGGCGTAGCGTTATTGTCTGTGACCCGGAAGCTGGAGCTGAAGATGACGGATGTATGCCCAGGGCGATTCTCTAGCTAAAGCATGCTGCACAGCATTTTTCTCTTGTGGTACATTCGTGAGCCACGTTTGAATGGGAAATGGACTATAACAGCCCACAGAACAACATCTTCCACCATGGACGAGGCGTCTCCTCCCGTAGCACCTCACGCGCAGGCTTCCACAGATCCTGATCCTGATCCTCACTCTCATCTCCGTCGGAGCTCTTCTTGATGGCCGCAATTGAGTTCACCACCAGCTTGAAGTCGCCATCCTGCTTATCAAAGAAGCTATCCCGGTGTCAGCATCTCACCCACAACGCTTCAAAGTCAGTGTCAAAAAGAAGAAATGCTCACCTCCGCATCATCAGCGAGACCCTCTTCACATCCTCCAGCTTCAAAGGCTTCGCATCCTCTACATCTCTGCCCCGATACGTCGCCCTGAAGTCGTCCCACTTCTTCACCATGACGCCTCCCTCCCCGGGCACCTCAAAGTTCACCTCCCAGCTCAGCCCAGCCTGGTCCCGCCCATCGGGGCTCCTCTCGGGCACCGTGTCCTTGACCGTCAGGGTGAACTTGTGCCCGGAGCTCCCGGCGCCGAGGACCAGCCGCAGACCGGCCGTGTGCGAGAGGTCCAGCGAGAGGTCGCCCTTTGTGCGCTGCGAGGCAAAGCCTGCGCCGCCGAGGGTCTCCGTGTCGAGGTGCCCGTGGAAGAGGGCCTCGTTGGGCGTGGAGACTGTGAGGTGCGAGATGCTGGAGCCGCCGCGGACGCGGTCGTCGGAGGCGGTCCAGAGGTCTTTGTCCCAGGGCCTGATGATGGCGTCAGTCTGTGTCTTTACCAATTGGGTGGGACAGGGTGTGTACTTGTCGCCGCCGAAGAGATACATCACTTGGTTCTCCATTTTGCTCGTCAATTGATGTCTTTATCAAGAAAATGTGCTAACTTTTAGGTGATGATGCTTGTCGTGAGCTGCCGAGACGATGACACAACTGCCGACGCCAAGACGGGAGCCTTTCCGCTATGTATATATTTCTGCTATATGAATATATACAGCGGCCATTCCTTGTCTCGGAACACCAGGAAGCAATCAGCTATTGATGACTGACGTCACTGTCTGCGCTCAATGTTTTTGCTAATACGCTCGCCCCTTTTACAGATGTTGCCATGCGCACTACTGCAAGGACAAGGACCAGACTCGCCGTCTTCATACTTGTCTCTTTCAATATGAGTCCTGGGGCTAGACCCCTGGGCTTTTGCCTTGTTTTCTTGCTTCTGCGAAGAGGCACAGCCTGCTCCTCCCCAACACCCTTGTCGCCCATCCAGGCTACTACGGAGTAGAACCCTCTCTTGCTCCACGTAGTGCGGCCATCAACTCCGCCCGCGTCTCCTCCTCCGTATCCGAACATCCCGGGCGGTTGTTTGATTATTCACCCGAGTCCAGGGCGGCATCAATCCATCCCGATCTCCTATGGTCTTCGGACTCTGAGTTGCCGGCACACGCAATATGTACAGTAGAAACGAGTTACTAGTCTGGGTGTGCCGGAGCCTGCCTCTCCCATCATGCCATCATGCAATCCTACCACCCCAGAAGCAATCCAGCCTCGCATCCTCCTCGCATCCTCCTCGCATCCTCCTCGCCAAACAGACAGCACAAGTCCCCCAGCACATGGGAACTTGGCGCCTGCAAGCACGGCTCCTAGCAGTAACCGCCGAAGCGCACTCTGAACGTATTGGTACGTACCGCATACACGCACGCAACACACCAAACCAGCTGTGCCCAAGAGGCGCGCCTTCTAGCCCGCCGTGTGTGTAAACTTGCCCGAGGCGCGCCAGCTGAGGGAGATTGATGCAAGCCCTTCAAGCCATGGACCGCTCTGGCAGTGCGCTATCTGTAATATTGCCCGCAAGGGCCTTCAGCTCCGTCATCGTGAGGAGAGAGGAAAGCTGCCCGAATTCCTCTGATGAGGCTCAGCCAAGCCTCGTCAGGATTCGAGTCCTAGATCCTTCGACCGACTCATCAAACAATCACAATGGTTGAGACCCAAGCAGCTTCTGATTCGTAGAGTGTGTTGCACATTTCATCATCTAATTTGTTTCGATGGCTCGGGGATATCTACTCAACAAAAAGACCGGGGTCGTCCGACCCTGCAGCCACCATCTCGCCTCCTTGCCTGCCTGACTGCTTGAAGCTGTACCCACTCATACCCAAATGTGCATAATACATTTGTACACATTCCCTAAAACGCCGCATGTATCTTGTTTCCCTCGCCATCCCAAATAATGAACAGGCGCGTGCATGTGCAGCCGTCACTACTACCACCCTCGTCGAGCCCTTCGACGGTTGGTGGGTAAAACGAAGGCAGACGAAAGTGAATCATCTGAATGATGCCTCTAGTCGCAGCCAGAGCATCCAAGAAGAAGAAAGTGGAGAGTGAAAAAAGTCCAAAAGCAAACCCGCCATGCTATGCCTCGTACGGCTCATCCCAACGCCTAGTGAAATTCGTAAAGTCGCTTTTAGTCTCCCAGTTGTTCTGAGTGACCATGTCCCGTCGAGTACGTTCTGGTCGTTCTCATCACCCCGAGCATACCATGACAGTCGTCATCGTGACTGGGTTGGGTGAGAATGTGGACCTCGTCCGACTCTATTGGGGATGAATCAGACCGGGCGAACCAGGCATTGACAGAGGCGTGGTGGGATATTCATATCCAGCTTCTGAGCAGTTGGTCGAGTGGTCGAAAGAGTGCGACAGCGGAGGAGTCTACGAACCCCATCAGCAACGTGCATCTCGAGCAACCCCGCGGGGCGTTTGGCTGGCGTAACTCACTTGAGGGTTGGACTGCTCGTAGTGGCTATGAGCGCTGAAGTCCATGGGCGGCATGTAGCCGTAAGTCATGTAAGGGGTGAGTCCGTCGTCGCTGTGGTACGACTCCCGCTTGATGGCGTCGCTGAAGTGTGTCATGGAGGGAAGCGTCATGGGCACGGTCGCAGTGGCCAGGTAGTTGGGGTAGGCATCAGCGGTTGTCATGGCATGATAGGGCTGAGCGTGGCCGTAGGGAGCGAGGAGGACCTCGTCGGGAGCAGGGTAAGTCGAGTAGGTGAAGTGGGGAGGGCTGTCGGAGCGAGCCCGGTCGTCGTAGGTGCCAGGGAAAAAGAGATCGTCTGTGGGCTCCATGGGAGGAGTAAACTGGCCCTGGGAGATGACAGGCTTGGCGGGTGCAGCCGGCTGTGACTTTTGAGATTTTGAGGAGGACGAGGATCGCTTCGACTTTGTGGTCTTATGGGGCTGCTGCTTGTCGGAATCGGCATCATCAGAGGAGCCAGCACGGCGCTCGAGGTCTTCGAGGCGGCGCTTGAGCTTCTTGCCTATAGCAGGGCATTCATGTCAGTTCTGGACTTCTGGTTGAGGATCACCTTGAAAGGGATCTCCGGGAGTCGACTCCGGTGGAGGTGAAGCTCCCGGTGTTAGGCAGAGATAACGTACGGTAGTTGCGCTGAGCAATGCGGTTCTGTATCCGCCGGCGCTCAGCAAGGTCGGAGATCTTGGTCCAGTCCTCGTCAGGGTTGGCAGAGGCGCTGAAAGCACTGCTGGTGCCAGAGTACTGTCTAGGAGGTGGAGGAGCTGCCGCGTAGGCGTAGGCGGGTTGTGTCATGAACATGGACATTGTGAGAGTTGTGGTTGGTTGAGTGTGTGAGTTGGAGTAGAGAGGCGTCGTAGGAATGGTACTCGTCGCTGTGCTCAACGACGAAGCTCTAGACAGCCAGGTCACAATTGGGATGAGAGTAGAGTTGAGTTGACTAGCTCTGTCTGTTCTGCCTGTTGGTGTTCCCGTTTCTGTGCCCTCTTCTGTCTGCCCGTCTTTATATCCAAAGGAATTGACAGGTAATAATGACCGGAGCGAGAAGCTGAATTGCTGAAGGTGAGGTGGTATATATGAGAGAGGAAGATGAAAGAGCAAAGCAACCTAGAGCTTGTAAAAGCAGGATTGGAGCTGACGATAGACTTGGAGATAGATGGAGAGCAGTCGACAGGTGAGGGGGAAGAGGCTGTAGATTAAATATCCCCAAAGCACAGCAAGCACCAGGACGTGAGTGACGAGGAAGGACCTACCGGGGTGTGGGACTATTGAGGGGGAGTTATCCAGCGCTGGGCAAAGGCCCATGTTCCAAGCCTTCCTCCTTCCCACCTGCAGTGCACCACACGCCGCTTGCCATGGTGGTTCCTTCCTCCACTCCTCTGAGCTGGAGTTGCACGCCCTCACCCTTGTAATTCAAAAACACACCCCCTCCCCCTCCCATCCGCTTCCCCCAGCACGGCCACAGACCAAAAAAGGTCCCAAAGGAGGGGGTGTCGTGTCGACGAAGATCTCCACTATTGGAGGCAAAGGCCCCGCAACCAAGCCCAAGGTAAGGTAGGTACGGCCCTAGGCCCTGGCGCTGGCCTCACAGGGCTGCTGCCCATCACCCTCTGCGCCCCGGCCCCAACTTTGATGCAGAGAGCGGTACGTACCTCCGCCTTTTCATCCTCCTCCGCTCCCGTCTCTGGGATCGCATTCATCTCTGCTGGGCCTTTTGTTGGTGCTGCGGTGCATCCTCGCTGCCCGCTACTCGCGGCTCGCTGCCCGCTGGTTGGCCCCATCGCACTCAGTTTAGTTGCCCAGAGCCTACAGCCCAGAAAGACCAGAAAGCCCGTTATTGCATTGGCGCGATGGGTATTTTACCGTTATCCATACGTTGAACGCTATTGTTGCGCTCAGGAAGCAGTCGAGGACTTGAAATAAACAGAGGAAAAGGGCCTTGACGTTGGCCCTATACGGAGTAATACCAGATGAAACTGCCGCTCATTTGCCCTTCCGGCCCGTGCAATGGCCGCTCGCCGACTTCGCTAACTCCGTGTCCGTGTCCGAGTCCGAGTCGGGGCCAAAAGCAAGCACAAGCTCGTTAGGACAAGTGATTCCCGCGAATGAACTCTCCTGACGTCGGGGGCATCATAAGGGCGACACCGAAGGTTCACTGTAACTATGCCTGTTTACTAGGGGTTTTGCCCATATGTCTGCCTGCCTACGCGGCGACGTCGCTGTGGAACAAGGAGGGGAGTGCCGTGACCTCCGAAAGTAGGTGGTGTCTGCACAAAAGAGCGGGATTGTAGCTGAAGCACTGAGAGAGTGAAAGGCAACTCGGGATTGGAATCCTCGGGTTCAAGCGTGCAGATAGCCGTATACGTACTGCCGTGTACAGCGTATTGCGTGCGTACCTAGGTATTGTCTGTCCGTCACGTAGCATCAACGGTGGAGAGAGGACAACGACCAGGCGCAGTCGCAAGCAAAAAGGAGGAAGCAAAATAGAAGCATCAGGCAAGCCATCAAGCCATGGTAGTAGGCACCATCTCCAGCAAAGCCATCTCGCCGTTGAACCCTACTGCACTGAACAGCAACAGCAGGGGGGGAATGATCCCTCTGCAGTGGACGACTGATGCTGGAAGGGCTGGTAGTCGGCACGCCCTGTCTGCTAGACCCAGGGCCCACTAGGACAAGCCATCCACATGGATCTGAGCGAACCTTCAAGGCAGAATCGAGAGATTGTGGGTTAATTTGCCCACATTTTCGAGCCGATTGCTGTTTCTGTCTCTACCTAGCGTAGGATCGCCTGGCTTCCCCTTAGCTCGAGTTTATACCCCGACCCCGACCCCCCGGCCCCGACCCCGACGCGGGCAACGACAATTCCAAAAACGGTTCCCAGGCATTTCCATTTCTTCACCAAGATCCAACGCAGCCC
>JABCKW010001137.1:0-16815 GCA_014824385.1 Fusarium cyanostomum
ATTTAAAGCCTATTATAAGCGCGATATATTTAGGAAGTAAATAGGAAGGGTTATTATAATAATTTATGTAATTAAGACGGTTAATTCTTATATCCCCGGCGCAAATTAATGCTAAATTAAGAAAGGTATGTCTTAGCAGTTAGTTATCCCGAAAACTTAATTCCGAGTTTATTTAGAACCCAATCCGTGATTAGGCCCTAAGCTCAGGCACTCACACTCTCATCGAACGACGCAGCTCTCTCCTCTGTCAACTCTCATGACTTGCACAGTACCTAGGGTAATTCCAACCCGGTCTCTCCCTCTTGTCACTCTAACTCGGAGAGTCCCTCGCGCTTGCATCGACAATGGGCTCCCTCTCCCATCTCATAGCCCAACTGGAGCCTGAGATTGAAGATCCAGAAGAAGGCAAGCTAAACTTCCTGACCTTCAAGCCCTCTCAGATCAAGGACTCAGGCTTAACACGGAGATGGCATGGTGTGATTGGAGTTTTGCTTGCTAACATGAAAGAACCAGAGACTTTCTTCCTCTATGCTCAACCCCTTCCTTCGCTCGACCTTGGCTTCATCGATCCTCGTGCCCCTTCAGTGGAAGTCTCCGTCGCAGGACTAGACTTTACCATTCATCAGTCTCCCGCCGTTCTCTCCTCTTCTCGCGCCGGCGGCACAACTGGAGCAGGTTAGGACCTTTCTCTCTCATTTTCTCCTATCCCGCATCTAATCTCTATTCGACAATGCCCCTTTACCCAAGTCTCTTATATCACTTTCTACCAGCCTCGACTCACCGCTGCTAAGCCAACATGATTCTACAGTCTTATGGAAGATAGCCCCTAGCTTCGCTTCCTGGCTCGCCTCGTCCTCCAATCCCCTCTTCACCAGCTCCATCCTCGGCACTCCATCCACCGCCTCCTTTCTCGAGCTCGGCTGCGGCATCTCTCCCCTCAGCGCTCTGGCCCTCGGTCCGCGTGCAGCCCGCTACGTCCTCACTGACCAACCCTATGTCCAACGTCTCCTCCAGCGCAACATCGACGAGAACCTCTCCTCGGCCTTTAGTTCCGGTGCTCCAACACCAACAGGACGTTCGTCGTCAAAGAAGAAGCGCGGCGGCCATGGCCATGTTGCAACTCAGCCGAGCATCCGCTTCACAACGCTAGACTGGGAGATGGATGAAGTCATGCCGTCTCTCACTGGCTCCGACGAGGTGCGCAGTTTCGACGCTGTCATTGCTTGCGACTGCGTGTACAACTACGCCCTCGTGTCACCTTTTGTGCAGACATGCGTCGACGCGTGCCGCTTGCGACCCCCCGATTTCGCCTTTGCGGATGCTGACGAGCGACGGCCGTGTATCTGCGTTATCGGCCAGCAGCTCCGCAACGACGAAGTCTTTCAATCATGGCTCGAGACGTTCCATACCTCGTTCCGTGTCTGGAGAGTTCCTGATGATGCACTCCCTGAGGATCTGCGGTCTACGGCCGGGTTCGTGGTGCATATCGGTGTCCTTCGGGAGGAGGTGAGATAGTGCTCAGCTCCACTAACAAGATATCCACGCAACATGCCAGTAACAATGGTTGACTCTGGTCAAGACATGACAATGACTCAAGCTCTCTCCGATTCATTTGACTTGGATCAACTTTGCGTTGATTCGTAAATCTCAACTAAAAACTTCACATAATGATATTGATACCAACTTTTGGTACTTTTAATCCACGGGGCGGACAGAGCCAGCATCCCTTAATCACCAACCCAAGATCCAAAAAGAAAGTACAAAAAATAAAAAAAAAAGCTAATCGTGATATGCCAGTCGCCCAATCAATCCGCTTCGCCGTAAAGACATTTATTCAAACCTCCAGTTTCGTCGTCCGGATTACCATTCAAGAGGCTCCTTCTTCTCCTCGCCACGATTTGTCTTGGGAACGGGCGCAGCTTTGACAGCTAGCTTGCCGCCCTGTCCGGGGCGCTTCAGGTAGCCTGTGCCGTCGAGCCAGGGGGTGTTTTCCGTCATGCGCCTCTCGAACTCAGCGATCTTGTCCTCCTGCTGCATCGTCAAGCCGATGTCATCGAGGCCGTTGACCAGGCAGTGCTTGCGGAACTCCTCGACGTCAAAAGCGCAGATGGTCTCGCCGTTGGCGTTCTTGATGAGCTGGTTGGGCAGGTCGATCTCGATGTCGCGGCCGGCGCGGGCTTCGTCGGCGATGGCGTCGAGATCCGACTTGCTGTCAATCTTGATGGGCAACATACCGTTCTTGAAGGTGTTGTTGAAAAAGATGTCGGCGAAGGAGGGTGCGATGATGCACTTGATGCCAAAGTCGAGGAGGGCCCAGGGGGCGTGCTCTCGGGAGCTACCGCAGCCAAAGTTGGGGCCAGTAACCACCAGGATCTTGGAATTTCGGTAGGGCTCTTGGTTCAGGATGAAGCTACTATTCTCGGAGCCGTCAGGGTTGTATCTGAGCTCGTAGAAAGCAGCAGAGCCCAGGCCCGTTCGCTTGATGGTCTTGAGGAACTGCTTGGGGATAATGGCGTCAGTGTCGACGTTGGACCGATCCAGAGGAGCGGCGGTGCCCTTCCAGATGGTGAACTTGGGCAGACCAGCCGAGTCGCCGGCCAAGGTGTTGTTGTGAGGCTGAGTATCCTGAGGCTGGTCACCAATCATCTCTCGCTCTTCAGAGTCGTCCTTGGTGCGCTCGTCAACGTGAGCCTCCTCGGAGGGCAGCTCGCGGGCCTTGAAGGTGGAGTCGTGGGTGTAGTGAGACAGCTTGCGGACATCGGCGAGCTTGCCAATGATGGCGGCGGCGGCGGCCATGACAGGAGACATCAAGTGAGTTCGGCTGCCAGCGCCCTGCCGGCCCTCGAAGTTTCGGTTGGATGTGCTAGCACATCGCTCCTTGGGAGCCAGAATATCGGGGTTCATGCCCAGGCACATGCTGCATCCGGCTTCTCGCCATTCGAAACCTGCATCGACGAAGATCTGGTCGAGACCCTCCTCCTCGGCCTGGGTCTTGACGAGACCAGAGCCAGGGACAACCATAGCACGTCTGATATTGTCGGCAATCTTTCGTCCCTTGACGACGTTGGCAGCGGCTCGGAGATCCTCGATTCGCGAGTTGGTGCAGGAGCCGATAAAGACCTTGTCGACAGGGATATCCTCCATACGGGTTCCAGCAGTCAGGCCCATGTACTCGAGCATGCGGCGGCCGGAAATCTTCTTGGCCTCAGTACTGAAGGTCTCGGGATCCGGGACGGTGCCGGTGATGGGAACAACGTCCTCGGGGCTGGTTCCCCAGGTGAGAGTGGGGATGATGTCCTTGCCGTCGATGAAGACGTCGATATCGTACTTGGCGTCAGGGTCAGACTGCAGAGACTTCCAGTAGGCAACGGCATTGTCCCAGGTTTCGGAGCCGTACTTGGGAGCCAGGGGCCGACCCTTGAGGTACTCAAAGGTGATCTCATCAGGGGCCACCATACCGGCACGAGCACCACCCTCGATGGACATGTTGCAGATGGACATACGCGCCTCCACGCTCAGACCACGAATGACAGAGCCACAGAACTCAATAACAGCTCCGGTACCTCCGGCAGTGCCGATCTTGCCGATGACGTGGAGGACAACGTCCTTGGAGCTGACACCGGGGGCCAACTCACCGTCGACCTGTATCCTCATGTTCTTGCTGCGCTTAGTGATGAGGCATTGAGTGGCCAGCACGTGCTCGACCTCGCTGGTACCGATACCGAAGGCCAGGGCACCGAAGGCACCATGTGTCGAGGTGTGGCTGTCACCGCACACGACGGTGGTGCCTGGGAGGGTGAAGCCCTGCTCAGGACCGATGACATGGACAATGCCCTGTCGCTTGTCGCTCAGGCCAAAGTATGTGACGCCAAAGTCCTTGACGTTCTCCTCAAGCGTGACACACTGGGTTCGCGAATCGTCCTCCTCGATGAAGGAGGCGATGTCCTTCAAGGTCTTGCGGGAAGTGGTAGGAACGTTCTGCAGGGTCCAGAGTCAGTGATTTTCCTATAAACACAACCGCTTGGAAAGAATTGGTAGTCTGTACGTGATCAGTGGTAGCCAGAGTGCAGTCTGGTCTTCGTACTTTCCGGCCGGCATTCTTGAGGCCCTCGAAAGCTTGCTGTTGAGTATCTGGTCAGCGGATGTCGTGGGGCAACTGTCGATCACTCCAGAGAGGAAAAAGCTTACTGGTGATGTCACTTCATGGACCAGATGTCGGTCTAATTCACAACTTTTTGTCAGGCCAATGTTCTCTGAAGACGGATCGCAATAAAACACGCATAACATACCGATGTAGAGGAGAACTGTGCCATCGAGCTTCTCGTCGACGATGTGTGCCGACAGAACCTTGTCGTAAAGAGTCTGAGGGTTACCCACGGGAGCAGGCATTGCAACAGTTGATTGTGCCGTGAGGAAGACAATTCAGTCGTAAGAGAGAAAATAGGAATTGAGAATGTGAAAGCGAGAAGAGCGTAGTGACGTGCGTAGCAATCGCCAGAGTGTGGGGTTGAATATATAGAGGAAGGGAGAGAGACGTAGGAGGAAGAGGAGGAAGAGAACCTAAATTGGAAGCCCCGAGGTTTATGATCAACAAGCCACCAAAAGGGAATCAGATCAGACTGGAATTGGAAGACGAGAAAGAAATGCCCGGGCCCTGGATTTATTAACAAAATTTCAGTGTGCCCCCCCAATACGTCGAGCTTCATAAAAACAGGGTGCTTCTGGGCGGCCACGCCGATGATCGGAGGGGTCCGTTTGCGGCCTCGAGGATTCCCGAACTCACAAGGGGCCAGACAGACGCCAGCGCGGGGTAGCCCCACACGCCGCTCTTGCGCTGATTGCTAAATAAAGAGGCACCATTGGTGCGCCCTCCGATCCTGCCGGTCGATCGCCACTTTTTCAACCTCCGATGCGAGCTCCAATCTCCAAAGCCCAAGACATTTTGCCTTTGCTCCCCGGCCCTACCCTTGGTCAACTACTCTCGGCGGGCGCTCCTTATGATATTACGTCGCCCTTGCCGAACAAGATGAGGGGCCATTTCAATCCCCCGCTGCATATTCCACACGCGCCTCCCATACCGCTGTTGCGTCTCGACTTGTTTTCTGTAATTAATACCATTCTCGTTATAGGATTGCTCTGTCAAATCCTCTCGCTCTACCAATACCCGCTCAATACAACTGTGTGTCAACTTCCATTCCGTAGTCGCCGAGTTCAACCCTCCGGAGCCCCCATCGGCACACGAACATGGTCTAGGCCTCTCTCGCCGGCACCGGCCGCTTCCCGAGTATCCGCCCGGCCGTTGTCTTAGCCTCCGGTCAAGGACCGCCGAAACATCACCAACGCCTCACCTACCACACAATCCCATTCCTCATCCATGCACCTCATTGAGATGGCTGTGAGTTCCATGGCCCACATAAGCCCCACCAAGATGCCAAATATCAGAGGAAACGCCAAACACAATCTCGCCAAGTCCTTCCAGTTGTGCTTTTCTTGACGCGTATGCTCCCAATACTCTGACCTCGAATCAAAGACAGGCTGCACCACTTCCCAGTACAGCCTCAACAGCCGTATTCCGTACCCTCTTACCCTATGCGACACCTCCTTGGTAGCGTCCCATAATCCTCGCCTTTTATTCTCAGGATATTTGTTACTGGAAAGATCGGCGGTGCCGTCTTCGGCGTTCAGATGAGTGGGAAAACTGCCGGGCACGTGCACTCCTAGATCTATTGTCTGATTGCTGATTCCCGAACGATGCCCCAGCCTCCGGCGAGGAGGGGATTTGATGGTCGTGCGGGCGTTGTCGCTCTGAGGAATAATGTGGTTTGCTCCCTTCCTCTCGAAGTTGCCGCACTCTATCGTAGATGTGGACGTTGACGAATTGCTGCATTTGTGTTGGGTTGCGGACACCTCTAGTTTCAGTTCCGGCAACCTGTTGGGGATGTGGACATCGAGGTACTGCTCTGTAAGCTCCTGAAGATTCGCCGATGTAGTATCGATCGCTGGAATCTCTCTCGCGGGCACCGACTTCAGCGATGTACTCGGACCATGATTCTCCTGGGAACTCCCCAAACTGTCTGGCGTCGCGCCCAGGTTTCGCAGATTGTAAATCACTCGGTTCAATTTGCGCCTCTGTTGAGGGCCTACCTGAATGCTTTCGGTTGTCCTGCGGTGGTATCCTGACATTGTCGGGTCGCACCCAGTAGTGGTGGTGATGGGTGTGAACGCACACGCCCCCTTGATCTCGTTGCACTTGTTCGTAATGTCCCTTATCACGTCCTGCGCCCAAGTTTGGTTGCCCTCGCTGTCTTCCCTATTCTTGAGCGTCGTCAAGCTTGGCCGATCTACCAGAGCGAGCTTCCTTCTGAGCGTCTTCACGTCGGCCTGGATTTCCTCCGCCGTCATCAACGGGTCTTTTGGATTGGTTTCCGTCTCTGCTGCTATCTTCGAAATCTGGAGAGCGTCGGGGAGACCTTGAGCTAGCGCCTTCGTTGACTCGATCTCGCCTCTAGCTGTTGTGCCTGTGTTCCAATCCAGGCGCAGAGCTGTCGGCAACGGGGAATGACTGCCTTTTACCAGTCGTTCCCAACTTGGTTGCCTCTCCGAATTTCCCGCTAGATGTGGGCTCTACACACCTCTCTCCGGGGGTTTCTGATGGTATAGAGACTCGGGTGCTTGCCAGGACAGGTTTTCTTTGAGGAAACTGTGTACTGTTGGCTTCAAGTATGTCTGGAGAATAACGGATTTCTCGTGGTTGGTCGTCGAATCGTGCACGGCGCTTTGGTGCAGATGCTTCTTGCGGTGTGTTAATGTGTCGAATTTGCTCTTCGCCGAGGTTAGGCTGAAGCTGTGATTCAGTGGCGACGGCTTCAAAATTATTGAGCGGCCTGGCAGTGACGTGCTGCTGGCTGTGGCCCGAACCTTTTGTATCCCTCCTGGCTCTGCTTCCTGGGGGCCTGAGGCTAAAAAAGACAGAAGCCTTCGTTTTTGATCCTTTTCGTTCGCCAGTGCACCATTGCCAGGGGGTGCCCATTTGACTCCTTGCGGATTCTTTGTCTCCGGTAGCAAGCCACCCTGACTTTCTGCGACATTATGTGAAGCGCTTCCAGAAGCCTTTAGGAGCGGGCCTCCATTTGGCCTGAGCTCATCTGGATTGTCAAAACTTATGCCATTCTCAAAGAGCTCCAAGGCCGTTGGGGATGGGTCTGCGAGACTCTGTCGGTGAGGTGTTCGCACCACTGTATCCGTCGAACGTGAGGTGTTTGCGCAAGTGGCTTCGTGAGATGCTCTCGCACTGAAGGGTTGATTGGAGTATGGTAGGTCCTGAGACGGGCTTAAATCTATCAGCTGTCCTTGTCCAGCCATAGCCCCGTCCGCACGCGACTGTCGCCCTGTATCAAAGCTTGGAATCAGTGAAAGTTGCGAAAAGCAGAACCGAAACAAAGGACTGACTTGAGAAAAGCGAACCGCTTCCTTGTGATTGGGCAATAGGGCTCAAACCGGGTTCTTGAGCTGACGACCATTGATGAGTTCCTCTTCGCCATCTGCCAGTGATGGACGTTGCCAACTGCCGTTGGGCCAGCTGCCGACGTCGCAGCCTCTCAGCTTCTTGCTTCAGACTAATTCGAACAATCTCTCTTTCAGCTCGTTCTCTCTCATCTGCAGACGGGGCATTTTTCGTCAATTTCTTGAGTTCCTGTAGCATCGAACTTAGGGCGCTTTCTCCACTATCTGAAGTAGAGACCATATTAGGAACTCCAGTTTGTGGATTGATACCCTGGACGCCGAGCCAATCGCCGGTCTCTTTCGATCTTTGCATCTTTTTACGCGCCTTTTTCTTGGCCTCTCTTCTGGCCTCCAAGACTTGCAGCAGGCTGGGCTGTTTCTCTGGAGTTGCAACAGAGACTTGCGGCTTGGTGGTATCTGCTGGCACACGCCTCTCTTTCTCCGTTTCGGAACCGTCCCTTGCCTTCTTGCCACGCATTTTGCCTATTCCCAAGGAGTTAAAGTCATCCAATGGAGTCCAGCTCCATTTTCGTCCACTTTTCGAGGGATCGTGACCTATAGGTACCTTTCTTTTCGGCAAGGGAATAAGGTCTGGTAGCGCCTCGCTCATGTTTTTCGGTGTGTTCCAACTCATGATTCGATCTGAGCCGCCTGTACCGCTTCGCCGGTTTCCATGTTGGCCATCAGTAAAGCGACGCCGAGGAGGTAAGGGCACACTTGTTGGTGGTCGAATAAACGATTGGCCCTCAACGGACACGTCGAAGGACGACCGCTTCTCCTCCTTTTCCCAGTAACCTTTCTTTCTCAGGGTCCCTCCTCGCTCCGGGCGGTTGCCTGGAAGCTTGTTTTTGACCCATTCTCCTACATCTCCTAAAGTAACACTCCGAGCAGGTTCCTGCCTGTCTTTGACCCATTCTCCCACATCCCCCAAAGTGAGTCTGCGGACAGGTTCTTGGTGTCCACGGGAGGCTTCTCGCGAGTTCGTCCTTCGATGTAGGCTGTAAGAAGAGGTACGGCCGCGGCGAAGAGATGACCAATGTGGGTCGGGCATGTTCAGGTCTGCAGTGATAAACTCGGGACAGTGGAGGAGAGTGATGGAATAGCTGATATAGGCGTCGAGTAATTTCTACACCCAAAAGTTGAAGGTTCGATGAGAAGCAGCGTGTCGAAGTGGATTGTAATTGAGTCTCCCGAATGTCAGCTTATGCTGAAAAAAATGATGCAAATGTGAGAAGAGCAAGTTGAACGGCAGGCTAAGTTAACGTGCAGTCTGATTGTCGAGCTGATGAGCATTGCACCTGCCCTCTTCTACGTCTGATATGGCCTCAAACAGAGGCAAGTAGAGACCCGGCAGAGCTATGCAGAGGGAAGGCACTACGTAACAACTCCAACAGAGTCAGAATGTAGAGTGGGCTTTGTGATGAAAGGGGGATACAAATGCCTTCAATTTTGCACCGAGATCCTTATTCAGAAACCACATCCTTAACGCCAACCTGAATGCTACCCAGAGTTGCAGTTGCCCGCCATAAAATGCAACTCGCATGTGCAACAAAACAAAAGAAATTCTCAACTACCACCTCGGAGGATAATGGCGTTCTTGGGGTGCCTGTTTTCTCCCCAGGCCAGCAAAGGGATTACCAGCCCCAACCAGATTCGAGCCTGTCGGTCTTCGGTTATCGGTAGGTCTTGAAGGGGTTCTTTGTCCCCAGTTTCTCTGCTCATAAGCAGCCATTTCTCGTGAGTTTCGTGGGGATGCCGTTTCTTGGGAGTTAAGCTCGTTCAAGCTCGTAGCTTTCTTGAGAGGTGATTTATTATGGGTGTGAATGCCCATGCTGCCGCCAAAGTTGATGTTTTGGACTGTTGATGAGGTGGCGGCCGAAGTGTAGCCTGCAGGCAGACTATGACGAGGCGCAGAACTTCGTTGACTGGCAGGCTTGAACAGCTCCGATCGTCGGGTTGCCGTGGGAGGCGTAAACATCTGTGGCTTCATGACGTTGCTCGGGGTAGGCGTGATAGTCCGTTCTTCGGGCACGTCGACAGGCCGAGCGTAAGGGTTGGCATGAGTCTGAAAAGAGTGCCGGATCTGAGTGGTCGGAGTGCCAGCCTGCACAAACTCTCTGTACTCACAAGGCTGGTCCTCGGAGAACTGTGTACCAACATCGCGGACGACAGGATGCAAACGAGGATGGACAAACTTGGTGTCGTACTCATTCATTACCTGCCTCTGGATGATCGCAGTATCCTTAGCTTGCTGCGTGAATTGCGAACAGAAGAATAAAAGCTGGCCAGAGATGATGACTTGCAGCACGAGAGTGCTGAGAACGGTCACACTCGGCCGGGGATCCAAAGGAGCCAGAGGCAGAAAGATCATGTACACCAAGATATGACCAGGACCAAAAAGGCAGGCGAGCCGCAAGGAGACCGGAAGAGGATCCCAGACCGACAACTCCCAAACATCGGACGCCTTGTCGGGATGAGCTCGTGACTCGGCGGATTCGGGGGTAATGATGCTGGCGAGATATCTCAGTGGCGTTGAAGGCGACGAGTTCGACTGGTCGACTTTCACACGTCGCGCAGAGGGTGTCGAAAGCTCCTTTTCAACCTCTGCTGAAAAGAGTCGGTATTTGCGAGTTCGTGTAATCGTGTAAAAAGCGTTCGTGAACGAAAAGATGGCCAGGATCCAGACGAGAGGATAGACCTTTGGCATGATTTGTTAGACTAGACAGCCCGAAGAAAGAGGGGAGATAGAAATACTTACAAAGAAAGCGAGCCAACCAGAGCCAGCTTCGTCGCTGAAGACATCGTCGCTCGTAGAAGATCCCGAATTGGCGCGCGCAAGTAAGAATACGAAGTTCATAGCCAAGCCGAGTTGTGTGCCCGCCGTAGTTGAGTCCCAGTCTCTCGTCTCAAGCTCTTCCGACAACCAGAGTAAGAAGTCCATGGGGTTCAAGGCAGCCATGATGCGCTCAGAAAGCGGCGTTCTGCGAACCAAGCGCGGCATCTCGACGAAGGGCGCGTATATCGCCTGAAAACACTGGTTGCTGTGATGGCAATATTCGGGCAGGGCGCTGTGAGCCGAGGTTGTGAATGAAAAAGAAAGAAAGAAAGAAAAAGGGCAGCCAACTAGGCCAGATGTTGTTTACTTTGAAGCGGGCTGTTGGCTGTTGCTGAGGGCGATGCCAATTCTTTTGTCCTGACTAGCACCTCTATAAGTGGCCAGTAGGCTGCGGCGGCGGCGCGGGGTGGGTGGCCAGAGCTTCACCCAGTCGGCACGGAGCCTCAGGCGCCCTCCCGCCTGCATAACTCACGAACCTCCCGCCTCCATCATCCAGGACAGGATCCGGATAACGAACTTTTAGCGGCCTCCATTTTGATTCCCAATCGTCAGAATGGCTTCGCAAGCAGACTACAAAGATCGCCAGTTTCTCGCCGTCATCGGCGACGAAGTATGTGCTGCGCTCCTACTCGACGCTGCTGCGCTGACGTAGCTCGCATCCAGGATTCTGTAACGGGACTGCTCCTCGCGGGCATCGGCGTGAGTGTCTCCCTAATCATCGAACTTTCTTCGCATGTCTTCTAACCAGACAAAATAGCACGTCACCACAGGCGCCGACGCTGAGAAGAACTTCCTTGTCGTCGATAACAAGACAGACACCGCTGCAATCGAGGCCGCCTTCGACCGGTTTACCGATGAGCGAAAAGATATTGGCATCGTGCTTATAAACCAACATGTCAGATGCTTGCTCAAATGACCAACTCTCTGATTCACAGGCCTAATGGTTTTATAGATTGCGGACAAAATACGACACCGCCTCGATACCTACACCGCGGCGTTCCCTACTGTTCTGGAGATTCCAAGCAAAGACCACCCTTACGACCCCGAGAAGGACAGTGTTCTGAGGCGAGTACGACGTCTGTTTGGAGAGTAAGGGACAGTGGTATACTCGGCGCATGAACTTGATTCGGGGCAATGGGAAATATAGTGTAGAGGTGGTATTTGGCTCGCAGGCGGGTATTGCGTTTTGCAACTTCCAATAGGTTATCCAGGGCGATTATCAAGCTTAGCAATCAGGCGGTGGAGTACAATGCAATGGACGCATTCTCAGATATGCCAAATAGATTCTAAAGCCGCTGGAAGATGCTAAACGAGAGCAAGAATTCGCCAACCCAACCGTCAAACCCAGAGACCCATGAGAACGTGCCCAGCAGAAATAGTCATCCCGCCATACGTGTGTTCATAAGTGCACCATAGTCCCAAATCACAGATCGCCGCCAAAGAAGCCCTTGCTGCTTCGAGAGAAGGTGACAGTTGCCGTCAAGCAGGTGATTTGGACATCCTCGACTGTGAAGACATCAGCCAAAACGGTGTACTTGCCCTACACAAGGTCAGTGATGCCTATCAAAAATAATCAAGAGAGTAAGAGTAACGTACAGGAGGAATCTCAGCAGGAAGGTCTACGCTCTTGGAGATCTCCAAATCTCCAGCCTCAACAGGGCACTTGAGGTCGACATTCCCAATCTGCTCGCAGAGATCGGCCTTGGTGCTGATGAGGCGAATAAGACCATACTTGACGGTCAACAGGACGTAGGCTCCCTCCGCAATCCTCTCCTTAACCGTTCCCTTGGCCTTGATCACCAGCTCCTTACCACTATCAAACTGTTAGTACCTGATTCCAAGCGCTATTATTGCTGCTGAGCGGGGTAATCGTACGCCTGGGGAGGGTTGGGCGCCAAGTCAACGCTGTCAATCTTGATGAGGTCGGCAGCATGGTCGCCGGGGCAGAGCTCAAGAGGAGAATCGCCAGGAATCTTGAGGTCGTCGTTAATGGTGACTTCGGGTGCCCTGCCATTGAAGACGCTCAGAGCCGTGGCTGGTGCTAGACAGGCAGCGAGACAGGCGGTGACGGTAAAGAATCTCATGGCGCGATGTGGTCTCGTGGGCTGAGTCGGTGTTGGTGTTTTATCGACCAGCGAAAAGTAATGCGAAGCGGTTGATGTGGTTGATGTGTAGATGATGAAGAGGCCGTTTCAGGCAGAGGATGGCAAGTGGCTTGGTGTTCCAGTGCGTCATGGGACCGACGCTCCACCTTTCTGGCAATCACTGGGTGGCCAAGAGTGGCTGGGCTGGACGAACTATTGATGCCTCACCGCCTTGCATGCCCGGGGGGTATCCGGAGCTGGGGGCCAAAACAGTCTCCACTCTGTACCTTGCCGTGGGGCGCAAAGCGTCTGGACCTGCACGAAAGAGCTGGGGAGAGTGACCTTGCAGTGACGCCCGCATTGTTTATAGGTTGCGATAGACAGCGAATATGCCTACAGGCTTCATACTGTACAGTTAACCGTGCCCGTGCACGTGCCGTGGAACCTTGATGAGACTGTTCTGATTACAGCGGCTGTTTTGTTGCAGTGACTGATATCCTCATGGAGGAACAACAGCAAAACGTAGGTACCTAAGGAGGACGTAGGAGGAATGGCCATTAGGTTATCATCACTCCCGAGGTCCTGTGATACTACATAAGTTTAGGAAGAGTTACAGTATATCAAGATCCTATAAACCCACCTACGTTGTTTTGCAAGATGGCTATTCCCGTGGTTTATCCTCCGCGGGGCCGGCTCGGATAGGTACCTTCTGCCGCGGGATTGGTGATTGCAAAGCCACCTCACTTGCAAGTAGGCTCAATCCAATCAGTTCAGGCCTGAAGCCTGAGGCATCAAGGCTTACAGCTGACGCACGGGCCACATCTTCAAGCTGCTATAAAATCTCGTCCTCCCTCCAGTCTTTGTTTAGTTTTTCCTTTTGAAATCATACTTACCTTATTCCGATTTGCCCCGCTCATGAATGGGGGGAATCAGCGTGGAAGGCCTGCATTGCACAGCGCGGAGTCGCTCCATGCTCCATTGTCCTTTGGGGCCATGGGGGGTGTAATTTTTTATTTACCACTTCTTTCATTGTGGAATACTGCTTGCGGTGGCCATGAAGAAGGATGTACTACCCTAGCTTTGATGCTACCTGTGTCGCTCGTTCGCCGGCTTGCATTACGAAAGTTCCTCCGAGGAACAAAGAGATCCCCGTCATCACGGGGATATGGCGTAGAATCGTTCTTATCATGGGGGGTAATAGTTGCCCGGGTGCAAGTAGCAGTATTTACTGCGACTACGTATGGAGGATGGTGAGACGCGTCCGCTTCCCGAATCTCCCCTCGCAGGTGGGCTCGAGTCATGCTAAATTGATTACGCTCGCGCTGCGATTGGACAGAGCATGGCAGCTCGGCGCGGGCTGGATGGGATTTGTTTTGAACAAGCTAACTTCATGCATTTCGCATGGTGGCCTTTGCAATCAGAATCTGTTGGTGCGGACAGGGATGCTCGAGTAATAATGGAAGATTGTCGCACTGTAGGTACGCGTTAAGTGGGAGTGGATACGTACCTAAGGACTGCGTACTGCCCGGTACATAAGGTAGGTACCTATAGTTAGCATCTCCCCCGCTTCCAACACCCACCCACCACCAAAGAGGATGGATTCATGGTGTGAAGCTAAGGTTTCGTCGGAGAGAATCTGCGAGTCTTCCGCTTTAAGGCAATTGAGTGATCACGGGTGCGCGCATACTCCACCCTGCACAGCTAAGCATGTAAGCTGCTCAAGCTGGGAACTTGAGGAGGACAAGGACGGCAGAATGCGACAAGGATTACCTCAGAAAGCTCCATGTGCCGTGGTATGCAGATTGCATGTGGTAGCGGAGCACTTCCATACCATGGTCTGGTCAGCGTTAGTGCGAATACGGAACGCGGTAGCATCGCTATACAAACACAATGGAACACCAACAATGCTGATGGAAATTGGACTCTGTTGCGCAGAGGCATCAGTACTTGAGAGTACAAAGGGCGTGGGACGAGCCTCGCGACAAGAGTGATGAATGTGCTCCGAACGTCAACGTTAACGAAATGGAGTTCTTTCATGACACCCTATTCACTGTGCAGTTGAATGACGCGACAGTCATCTGCACCACGCAGCTTGCAGCATCCCTCCCTGCTGAAACAGTCATGGAATCTTCCCACTGGCTTCAAAACACGGTGCCATTTGCGCAAATCCAGCTGGTTGGCCGAAACAGCCATGGCCAACAGGCCAACAAGAGACACGAAGCTTGTTCCCTGCTAGCCAAGCCAATGAGGGTCGAATAAAGTATGCCGTTCTGCACCAGCTTCACGCACAGTACGAGGCTCGAGGCAAGAGAAGGACAGTCAGACGCTAGGCCTTTTCGAGGCGGGATGCCTCGGCCACTTCGCGTTGGCTCCAGTGGCTCACCAGTTTCATCAAAGACGGCTTGTTTTTGTGGCGGGTGCCAATTTCCTGACACCCCGCCCATCTCCACTGCCAAAGCCACCAACCAGCAACCAGATGCCCGAGCAGCCAAGTCTCGAGCCCGCAAAATCAGGCCCAGCCGCCGTCCGCTGTTTTTTGCCTCTTTTGCTGGTAGACGGCGTGCGTGATTCCCTGAAAGTGGTCGTCGTCATTTTGCCTGCTTGAAAATCTGGTAAAGCCCCCTCCCGACTCTTTCGCTTCCCGTTCATACCGAAATCCTCGGCCGTCTCGACTCCTAGTGTCTGCCCATCAAAGAAGAAGACTCGCAAGCCTCGAGAGATATGGTGTCTTTGTTCGTGCCTGACCTCACTGTCTCTCGAGTCTCGACGACATTCACCTACGCGCCCCCTGGCTGGCTGCCCACGCCCAGCAAGCTCAAGGGTTTTCCGCTCGTGTCTCTCGCCGTCCGCAATTTCAGAGTCTCCTCCCCCGATCTCCTCACTTGAGTTTCCTCCCCTCCCCCCCTCCTAGCCCTGTGCTTTCTTTCAGCTGCAGCGGGCGCTGTGGCCGTGTTCATGTCATCCATATCTGTGCCTCAGGCCGAGAAAGCGCCCTGCGTGCTGCACTAAGATTTCTCCCTATCCACCGCCAGTCAAGGTTTGGTTTAGCGCCAGACTTCTCTTCTTGTCCTTGTCTCGTCTCTCTTCTTCCATGTCTCTCTGTCCTGTCTTTTCTTGGGTGCTACCGTCCTCGGTCCCTTGGAACCTACTGCCGCCCAACCCAGCCAGAAGTCCAGCAGAACACACCAAAGACGGCCCAGCGGTCCATTGGCACCCTCTGCTGCTGAGATGGGTTGAGTGGGAGGCCCTGTGGGTAAGAAGGGCGAGTGAGTGTTGCTGATGAGGGTACCAAGGGTACGTACCTTTCCTTCCTCCCGTCCCGTCTTCCTCAGCCAACTGGAAACCCCCAGGCAGGTCCCAGGTTGGTACCGCAGTACCGTACTCGTCTTCAAGCAATGGAAGCACCCGGCCTTGTCGCTCCTCCCCGTCCTCTTTCTCCCCATCACCCATCCTTCCTCGTGCAGTCCACGATCTTCAATCCTCCCCCTCTCGTTATTGTCTCTTCTGCTCCAACCGCTCCTTGTGTACGGATTGTGTTTGAGTAGTCTCAACTTCTTTTTACTTTTTCCCTTTTTTTCTTCCCTTGCCGCACCTCTAATCCACGCCGTCCCTGCGCTCGACTCCTCGACCCTCTTCGCCTTCAACCCTGTCGTGACGGATCACAACGAGTTTTGCGAAAACACAAACCGACCGATCGTGTCCCCAACACGCCCTCGACTCGTGCCTGCGCCCCATATTCTGCGTCTAGGTGTCGACCTGATCACAGCTGTCAACTTGCTTTCTTCGGTCGTCGCGCCGCTAACCCTCCACCCTTGACGCTGACGTCTACGAGTCTCGAGTCCCCCTCTTCGACACTCACGATCCTTTACCACGAGTACACTCGCCGTTATCCTTTTGCCGCATGAGGCTATCGGCGGCTGTTATTCTTCGCGAGTCTTCCCTACGGTCTCCCCGGCGCGTGTCTTGAACGGCGTCGTCATGCCCCAAAGACCGCGACAATAAACATTTCACGCATTCCCTCCGACGTACACTGCCTTGTGAGCTCTACCATAGATTATGACCGACAAGACGGCGCCGCTGTCCACGCAGTCCACGGCTCCTAGTCAGCCTTCGCCTCCCGCACAGCCGGGCGCGACGCTCAAGGACGACGTCGCCCGGCAGGTTGAGACGGCAGAGGAAGAGCCATACACGATTAAGTGTATCTGCAACTTTTCTGATGATGATGGAAACACGATCTACTGCGAGACGTGCGACACGTGGCAGCATATCGACTGCTTCTACCCTGATAACCGGGAGGAGGCCATCCGCGAGGATTTTGCCCACTCATGTGCAGAGTGCAAGCCCCGTCCTCTCGATCGTCAAAAGGCCATTGAACGCACGCTCCGTCTCAAG
>JABCKW010001139.1:0-31109 GCA_014824385.1 Fusarium cyanostomum
GCTTACATAACTAATTTTATTTGTACTGCCGGCGGTGCGATTGTTACGTGATTCTATTTGCACCGCCGGCGGTGCACGTAGGGGCTGCCAGATCTAACGTCGGCGTGACTCAGCGTTGCAAATCTTTCAGCCTCACAACCTTAGGCCCCTAGGTAGGGAGACATGATGCACCTAAGTTAATTGACAATACAAGAATACTCGCCGAGTCGCTCTGGTATCGACGCAGAGTCTAACTTACTGCACTCGAATTACTCATTTGATACTGCCATCTTGATGAACTACTTAGGTAGACAAGGTAGTAGTTGAGATGAGCATCATCATCGAACACTCACTCCGGTGTAGATTGACTCTTATGAGACTGGTATAGAGATGATGATGTTGATGATGATGTTAATAATAATATTGATAATAATAATAATAAATGGCCTGACTTGCCCGCCGGGGAAGAAGACACAATAACTAAGAGAGATATTATAGCTTCCTATTCAGGAAACGCAGATAATACAGTCACAGAAAAATAATTAACTCTGGTTAATAGCTAGAATAAGAAGAGTTAAGTACACATTGCGGAATCAGACCTTCAGTGGAGTTCAGCCACAAAAGTAAGTGCGATTTACACCAGAGTACCGTAAGTGCTTGATAATCAACCCCAAAACGGATCGTTGTTTGCACGATCAAGCCATATAATACATTAAACTAACTCGCATGTACCCATATGCTTATCCTAGTCCCATTGCATTCGCGTTTCCTACCCGTTTGGTCTCAAAGAGACAAACAGTGCAGACGTTTCTTCACAAAGCCACCGTCTTGTGGTGCGCCGTTTTCAAAGACAACCATCCCAACACCATGATACTGCTTTTTCTTTCAGACTTTTCTTCGTTTTCCTTGTGTATGTGCCTTATCTACTGACAGCGTATGTACACCGGATTGAACAGCAGTCGAGCTTGTCGGCAAAGCTACTCGTCATGAATCGTCATGAATCGTCAAGCCGAATCAAAATGCGACAGAAGAGAAAACCGGGATGCCTCCCGTCCAAAGGAATATAAGAAAATAGCCACGTCCTGCGGTCGAAACATAAAGTATATAGTACAATCATAAAATCAATGCAGATCGTCGTCATTGGCGTTATCTATAGCCGCCAGCAGCTGCAGAAGGATTGGCAGACGCAATGCTGTCTCGATTCGGCCTTCTGATCATGCTGCCTGTTCGGTTGATCAATGTCGTCTGTCCGACGGGCATGTAGCGTTGCCCGCGGTCCTCGGCAAGCTTGTCAGCCACGCTGTTGCTGTTATAATCCTGTTGTATGGATCTGTCCAGGTATCTCCTTGGAGGTGTTGCAGTGTTGATCGACGGCGTTGCCAATCGAGAAACACTCAGATTAGACGAGGCGAACCGTCGGCGCGGTATAGCAGACGTTGTGTCAGACGCTTGTGGCTGTGGCGTCTGATCGTGTATCACTCCTCGGACCGTGTTCAGATCGGTATGGGCTCGTGAAGGTGATCGGAACCTCATTTCATTGTCATCTTCGTCGCCAACCGTTCCTCTACGGTTGCGAACAAACAAAGAGGTCCTGCGGCCTTCATCAGGTTCTTCGGTTCCCGCGCGTCGAGTTCTTAGCAATAGTGATGACTTTCGGCCATCTTCTGGTTCCTCAGTGCCGGCCCGGCGAGACCTAGATACCAAGAGAGAAGACCTCCGCTGGGACACTGGCTCAAGCGGGGTCGACGGCGTCGAGTTTGACACGCGAGAGGTGGGTAGAGAGCTACCGTTGATGATGTTGAGTCTCCTCTCCTCAAACTTGGACATGGTTCTAGGACTAGTGTTCACCCTTGCCAAGCTCTGCTCGCTGTTTCCAATACTCTGGCGGCGCTGCGAGGTTAGCCCAGAGAAAGTCTTGTTGACTGTTGGAGTCGTCGGTGCTTCGCTTTGAACAGGGGCAGGGACCTCCACTGATTGCCGTGGCCGTGTTTGGGTCACGTCCTCACCTAGCGCAAGACAGAGTTCCGTCAAGCTGCGGCACACACTATCGGCTTTCCGCCTCAGTTGACGATCAGTAACGGTTGTGCCTGAGCCGATCGTGCTAGCGCCGCTAGAAATGGGACCGGGCTGACCAGGGGTTCCCATCATGGAGGAAAGTGCCATGGCATCGTTTGCGGCGGACTCCAGTGCCCGATATACTTCAGCGTCAAGGAGAATCTTGGACTTAGCAAGGGCAGAGAGAAGGATAGGGTGCGATTCTCGATGAGAAGACGTGGTGCTAGCAACGTCCGTGCCTTGGTTGCCGTTGGCAAGTCGCTTGGGAGATGAAGACATAGTTGTGACGGTTGTGGTCGCTGTCGGTGGTCGTTCATCTGATAATCTCGACACAGCAGCACCCGATGTTGAGGGGAGCTTTCCGGTCAGTTCCAGTCGGTGAATTCGGGATTTGAGGTCGTCCAGTTCGTCCCATACTGTGGACGGAGCAGTAGTTGACAAAGTTGATTCGGTTCCCTCGAGCCCGTTACCAGTTTCGATATTTGGCTGTCGCTGAAAGTCAAAGGATCGAACCAGCGGGGATGAATTATATGCTTTGCTGTGGCCATGTCCAAGAGATTTGTATGTGGAACCTCGCGTTTGCGCATTTGAGTTATTGTCGGTAATCGAGGACCGTCGACGAGAGTAGGGTGAGTGATCGGGACCAGGCTCCTGGAAAGCTATTGATCGCGGTGTCACTGGTGAAGGGCGCACAGTTGAGCCAGAGCCTCGCGCTCGGCCCACATCCTCTCCTGGGTGTATCGATGCCGCCTTGTCCCGTGTCAGTGTTCGATAAGTAGACATCCGAGAAAGTTCGCTGGCTCTATCGTCATCATAACCTCTTGAACGTGAGGTTTCTTGCTGGTCAGAAAGTCGACGCCGGACCTGTGGAGGCGAAGTGGGTTGGTAGGTCGGGACCACTGAGGATAGCGGCCGGCGATGGGACGATCGGGTTGCTCGTGACTAGTCCAGTTAGCTCTGAATCAGGGGTGAAATATATCTCGAGGCAGACGAGCCCATGCGCTGGAACCAGAAGCGCATAGACCGACACATGGGCCCGGGACAACCATGGAGTAGCCTGTTTCAAGAGACAAGAAAACTACATACCACAACACTGCGAGTCTCGTCCGGAGGCTGTTCGTCGGGCTGGCGCCGAGATGCTTCTTCTCGGGCAATCTTGAGGAAAACATCGCCGGTGTCATCATTGTCAAAAGCGTCATGCCGACCTGAGAACGGAGGCGCCGAGTGAAGAACGTCGTGGTCGGTTCTGCCCTCTAAGGCGCGCAAGGTTCGATCGTGGTTGGAATCAGCGACATCGTCCCCGAAATCGTAGAATCGTGATCTCGAGTTCATGTCGAGAGTAAGGCTCTTGCGAGAACCTGAGGAGCGAAAGGCTCGAATCGGGGGAACGCGAACGGGGTTTGAGGATGGTGGCTCAGTATTGTTGCTGGTGTTGAGAGGTGGCCGGTAAGATACGGGAGGGCGATGCGAGAGAGACGCCCGCCGCTCATCGGTCGGACTCGACTTGGACAACGTTTTGGGCAAAATCAATTCGCGCTGGCCAGAAGGAGAGCCCTTCGATGATCCGTCGGATGAGGAGGGGTAGGAGGCGTGGCCACCTTGGGCGGCTTCGATGGCCTGCAGGCGCTCCGAGTTTAGAGAAGGTGGCGGACCAGTGGAGGCTGCGGCAGCATTCGATCTGCGAGATACCAAGGATCGCCGGGTCCGAGTCTTGGAGGCTGCGGAAGCAGGATGCGGGGAGAGGGCGTCGCCTTGGGTTGGTGCAGGTGCGTCGGGGTACGATGCGGGACGCCTGGTCTGAGGCGAAGGCTCAACTACCGAGACGGATGACGAGGGTTGAAATGAAGACGCCCTGGAACGTGATGTCAAGAAAGGCGGTAAAGCGGTGGATGCCGATGATACAGTGGTCTGCGAAGGTAAAAATTCAGAGGACAGGGTTGACGGCGTCGTGTTCGCGGACGTGTTTATGGTTGCAGATGCAGAGGTAGATGCAGATGCAGAGACGGCGCGTTTTTCGTCGTGGTTATGCGTTGTCGGGTGAGAAAGGTTTGAATGGGCCGTCGCCGGGACCGTCGCTGGTGCTGGGACAGTATCTGGCGCAGTGACTAGTCCACTAGCAGCGCTTTTGGGGGGCGCCAATGGGCCTGGATCTGCTGATACTGATGGGTCTGCGCCCGGCACCGGGAGTGAGACAGAGACTGGAGGAATGCTGGAACTCGGATTGGGTGAGACAGGCGGAGATGGTGCGTGGAGCGCTAGCGACGGCTGCAGAGATAGCGCCGCTGATGTGCTCTGAGAAGTGGTCGCAAGAGGCGATGTCGATATTGATGTTGTTGTGTTGAGGTTGTGGAGGTCGCCAGTATTGTCGTTGTTTTTCTGATCAAGATTTAGGTTCTGGCTGTGGTTGCGTTGATTGTTGCTAATAACCAGGGGGTCACCCTTATTAGCGCTTGGGACACTTCCACTGCTGCTCTTGCGGTCAGTGAAGCGAAAAGCGGGCAGCTTAGACGAGCTATGGCTCAGACGGTGCAAATCCGGATTGACGACTGCGGGAGACGTAGACGCATCAGATTGATGAACAGCCTTAGAAGAGCTGGGTGAAGCGACAATGGGCAGATGCTGGTGGACACTGTCGGCATGGTTGGGGCCCAATTGGCCCGCACTGGTGAAACCGCCCTTTGCCGTCATGGTCTCGCCCACCGCAGCACTGTAGCATCCCAGCAAGTGCTTGCAGATGAGACGTCAATCTTCAACCGCACTCTCAAGGCGACTGTGCGGACAGGACCTGGAGCCTTACGGCGCGTCGCGGTTTGGTGGTGATATCCGCGTGGATAATGGGAGTCGATTGTCCAGGACTCCAGGTTGCTGGTAGCGATTTCGAAGTGGCCGCTAACCGATGAGTGGACAGATGGTCGAGCACTTTGTCCTTGAGACTCCGACGGGAATTATTAGTGATTACAATGAGTGCGGTTGTGCCAGTCTCAGCATGGCCCGCCCCATAAAACAATGAACTAAGACAGCAGAATGCCTCGACTTGCTGAATTGCCGTCTCTGTCAAAGCGCAAACGGGATCTTGAAAGGTGTTCCTCGGAAACCGGATAATGCCAGAGAAGGACGTTACAATTGGAGTTCGGGTCGTTGAGGAAACCTGGGGTAAAGTGGTAGTAGCAACGAAACAGACAACGCAGCCAAGGCTGGCGAGTAGGCGAAGATGGTCGCGAGTACGAGGTCAAGGCCTCTGGGTGGTAGAAGGGGCAGCAAAGGCAAGGAAGTATAGCCCCTACACGTAATTCTCGGGATACGCTAGAAACGAATGTGAGGGCGTAACAGCGTGTCTGTAGAGAGCTCCAAGAAGTAGATAAAGAGAAGATGTGGTGTCCAAGGAGGAATGAGTCGAGACAACGACGGAGAGGTTTTGAACTTTAGAGAGCTTGAGCGAGAACAAGAGAGAGACGAAAGGAGTGAGAGCGAAAGAGAGGAGGGGTCTTGTTCGGCGAAACGAGAGCGACGAGGGGAGCAGAACCTTGACAAGGGCCTAGACAGACGGTCCCTTTTCGATCACCAGCCCAACAGGGGACGGGCACGAAAAAGAAGGATAAGACGTGGTACAGTCAGTCAGTCTTGACCTCCCAGCAAGCCAAATTGTCCAGGGACGACGAACGAGCAGCCGGGCTTGTTTTTAGGCTTGCAGTAGGCGAAGGGCTCGGGCCTTCAGCTTCTACCACGACATGGTATGTGTACAGAGTACCAGGACGACGACACCGTTTGCGGCTTCACTCGACTCGCCAAAATACCCCGACGAAGCCGCGCCCCCATGTCATATCATGGATCCCTCTGCGCAATGGATGGATGATTTTGGCTGGTGAGTGGATGCAGTTCGCACGCAAGAGACACCAACAAGCCAAGCCGAAACCATCCAACTGCAGAGCACGCACGCACATCACAGACATGGCTCCTCCTCTGCAGTAGGCTCGGTCGGCATGGAGGATTTGATCTGCAACCACTTTCCCCTGCAGAGACCATTGACGCCCGCGGCGACAACATGCTGTACTACAGTCAGACAGGAGTTACACTACGAGGGCGGTTTGTTGAAACGGCTCGCACAAGCCACTGCTTCTTCTGTGTTTCCCCTTTCGACGTCTCCTGAGAACATCTTGTCCACGCTCAATCCAGGCTGTCTATCCAAGCTGAAGGCCGCTGTCAAAGCTCCATTCTCATAGCGACCCAAGCTTCATCCTGTCTTTCCACGATGCTTGTTTGGTCCTTGTCCGATCTCAGACAGGACTATCCCAATCCCCTGTGCGGTTCTCTGGAATGCAACTCATCCGGAACATGGACCATCGTTGGATCCAACCGCCCGATGGACCGCTGAACTAATGGAAGTTACTCTGTAGATGGAGGACGGATAGGGTAAATAATCCACTGTTCCAGGGGTCGGCTCGTGGCTCGAGGAGGCTGGGCCGCTCAAGGAGGAATAGCGCCAGAGAGCCGTGAGAGCTTCTACCATCGGGTCATCAAGTCTTTTGTGGAAAAGGGAAACGCCTCTTTGGAACTCCATGTCGTTATCCCTGTGCTGAAACAGAGGCTCTCTGGGGGTAGGATACGGGATGGGGCCGTCTATCGCGCTGTGGTACTTACATCTAGACGCAGTATCAAGGGGCAAGGAAGCAAACATGACATGATTGTCAACCAGAGATGCATTCGACTCCCATAACTGCGGGCTCTTAGCATACCTAATCTCGACAGTTGCGATCAACGGGTCCAACGTAACGCTGAGTTCCACATCCCAAGCCAGCCAAAAAAGTCTCCGTCGAGAGTATGAACCGAATCCGGTGCCAGTTTCTACGTGATATCTACCACGCGAACTCGGTTGTTGGTCGAGTTGGTCGAGCCCTGTCCACGTTGGGGCCGACACCCTGACCAGCAGTGGCCCCTTGTCCATGCCTGCGAATACCCTCAGCGCTCAGAATCCATCGTAGCCGAAGGTGGCACGTCTTCGCGCCATGTACCGGGACCCGACAGATTTCTCCGATGAAAGGATCGTTCGCGTGCGTGTTCAGCCTGCAACAGGACCGCCGTTAATTTGGCTTGGGACGTTTCGTCTCCATCCATGGATCACTAGCGGTGTAGATCGCAGAGGGCCAATTCCTCTTGTGCTTTTGGAGTATCCCTTTCGAGAACCGATCATCTCTACAAGGCTACCAGTGTGGTAAAGTAACTGCAGCCCCTTAGACTACAGCGAGACTGCGCATCACTTTGCTTTTTGTCTCTCGCTTTCTTGGTTACTTGCAGCAGCCCCCCTTCTGCAGCCTCGACCTCTATTTTGTGGAGTTTAATGCAGGAATCGAGTTTAGGTCTCTGGAGTGGATGGACACCTTTTGACTTCAAACGAGATACTGTCTACTCTTACGATATGTCCGTAACGTCCGTTTATTTAACCTTTGAAGGTCTGAGGTTTTAGGACCGAAATGCCGCTAGATCTCGTGGGTTTGAAATTCACTTGGTGAGGTGTACCTCACACGTGGCTGTCCCTCTCTCACTAACCAGGAAGCGTTGGTGTGTTGATGTTGGGGAACAACCGAACAAGCCCAGCATCAGTTGATTTGATTGCACTTTGTCATTCCCATGGGTGTCGTATTGGCTAGATCCGGACTTAGCTCTCAGTATTGGATTTTATGCTCAAGCCGCATGCGGAAATGAGCCAGAGCTGCCTGGAAGCGTGCTTTATATGGTTGAGTGAACTGATCGACTGTTACTGATACAATATGACATCGAAAATATCAGCTGTTTAATTTGGCAAGTTGCACCACGAGTGCTACTAGAGTTTGGAATAGTTGACCCCTAGTTTATGCCGTGATGTCTAGGAACGTTCCATAGTCTGGATTTTCCGGGCTGCGTAGCCTAGGTCTACGTAGAAGCGGTTGAACAAGGGACAATATACCATCCGAACATGTCATTTTCAGTTGAGGGCCAGGGCTGTTACTTTGCGTTTTATTGGACAAGTCGGGAAGCTCTCTTGGTCCTTGTTTTGAACACACATGTTGAAGTCGTTCTTATTATATCATAGAAAGCTCGGCACTTTTACGACATCCAACGTAAATCGCATCTCCAACCCACGACGTAACATTGCTTCCGGATGCCACTAAATCCCGAGCTGTGCAATTGCAATGAAATAATGACTTAAAATAAAATAAAATAAAAAGACCGCCGGTGCAATAGTTCCTTCTAGGTTGGCCGGTATGGCTTATCCTAAAGATCGATGTCAACATTGGTTCACGGATGTCAACCGGCGGTTGGCGGGACCCGTGTGCCTGTGAGACGATAAATATACAACAACATCACGGATGTCAACGACTCGGTCAGAGAACGCACCAATACACAGATAACAACAGATAGCTTAACCAAATATATTTCTACTGCAAGTATTACGTTGCATAGTCTCCTCGTTACTCATGCTTCTGTTCGTATTACCCCCTGGGAGTCCGCTGATTAGGTAGGCGATAGGTTCCCCCCCATCCAACAACATGCTGTTGCTGCATGTAGCGCATGTAGACAGCCTGGCCACGTACAGGTAGGTAGTAGCTGGGAATTTATATATCGAAATGCTACACCAATTATCATGTTACATAAGGATGCATAGATCGCAAGGCACGTTGAACACCACAGAGTCCCTGGTCACGCTCTAGTCATTGTACATATATGTCGGGGGACACGGCTCGGTGCGCGAAAGCCGTTGGCGTATCACCCGAATATTATGCACGAGGTGTAGCGGGACGAGGCGGAAATAAAGCAACCTTAGTCGAATACCTCATGACGAAGACGCCTGAGATATACATGTGTGACTATAAACAAACTTTCGAGAGTTCAGATCATGGGTGTCTGATCCTCAAGCAGGGACCACCTGAATGGAATGCCTAGGTGTACTGAAGGGCCAACCATATCTGCTTGTGACTGACGCAACAGTAACAAAAGTAACCTTCCGTGCCCTGGCTATACCTCCATCCACGGATACATGCAGAGACATAAACTTGGAGTCTTGCAGATATTGACGATATTGACCAGGGCTGGCCCGAGTTTCGGGTCGTCCCGTCGAACCTGAAACGCCAACACGTATAATAGGTGCCAATACCACCAAAATAGTTACTCACCCTGTACGGAATAATCGGTATCCATGCATTTGGCTTCCTCACTCGAGGGTTGACCTGCTGCTCGGTTCACCCACACAGGAAAAACAGTGGAATGGTGTTACTATTGCAGATGAAATATCCCCAAGACAAGACAATATAAGACGTAGCAATGCCAAGACGGAATAATGCCAGATCAAGCCTAAGGAGTCAACAGACCAGCATCCAATGGCTCTGCAGTACTCTGTACTCTGTACTCTGTACCAGGTTAGCGAATTTGAAATAACCTGCCTGAGGTCCCGTGTTGCAAGAGCACCTTAAACGATACCAACACTGATTAAGACGTGAGTTATCATATCTCGATAGCCAAGCACCTCGAACCAGATCCCCATTTGGCTATTGCTTTCCGCAAGAACATAATACAGCATCGAGCCATTTGATTGTCCATTGATGAGATAACATGAACTTGCTGTTGCCACTCGTCTGCCAGGAGGCTCCATTTGCAAGACCCTGATCGGCAACACATGACGAAAGGTTGGAAAGCAAGCACAGACAGACATACGACCTCAAACAAAACAAATTTGAATTCCTGAACCCGGCTCGGCCGAGTCCAAGATGAGCAAGCCCCAAAGATCGTGTTGCTGGGTGAATGCTGCAACGGGTCTGGTGGCTCATCGGCGGCAAGACAACATTATGTGCGAAACAAGCGCAGTCGCGGCTGTAAGCAAGACTCGGCACACCCATACGTTTGGATCTCATGAGACGTAAAAAGATTGAAGGACGATGATCAAGACAGTTGCGCGTAGCAGAGGGCGAAGCGACCCTGTAATGGGTGAGTCTCGTTTCAGATTCAGAAGACGAGGATCTGGACCCGCCCCCAAACGCGTCACTCCAAACCTCATCTCGGGCCAAGAAAGGGAGTTCAGGGGTCCCTGAAGCGCCCGGGGACGCTCGCACAGTGCTCCATGATAGCGCTGCAACTTTCAGGTGGCTCATCAGACTAAGGAACGGTCGGATTTCGCTGCCTCTGACAGTCCTGGGGCAAACTTGGCTTTCCGGCAAAGGCAGGAGGCCGTAAGCTGAGGCGGATGAACCCTGACAGGGGCCAAAATTTTGATGCTAGATTGTACTGTGCCTTGTCTGGCTCAAGTCTCGAAACCCGCGAGAACATGACGAACTAAAAAAAAAAGGCAATCGATATTTCTTCGAGATCCAAGTAGGTTGGGAATATCGCCCCTCGCCCGGAGCAATTGGATGTGTATCGATCTTCAAGAGTCTAATCCTACTGTGCGTACAGAGTACGTGCGGTCTGGGCTTTCCTTCCAATGCCCCTGGACTTTGCTGATAACCATTGGATGGGGGAAGATGGAGCTCGTTCGAGCGATTGAGAAGCTGAAACTGAACTGGAGCCAAGAAATCCCCCCCCTGCTTTCAACAAAGGGTTTCAGACTGATAAGCCACCTAGTGTGGCTTGGCTGCCCTGATCTGCCGGCCCAAAGAGGGCCGGAACGAGGCTAAGCCAGAGTGCCGCTCGGCTGTTTCGACCATGTCGAGTAAGTCCGAAAATACGGACCGAGTTCTTGAAGCAGGTCGATCGACTTATGCGAAGAAGGAGCATGAACGTCTTTGTATAGAAGCCGGGGCGAAACCGTCTGTTTCCATCGCTTCATTGTACATAGTAGATACAATAACCTCCTGGTTAACTGAGCGCTTTCGAACATGACTAGCACCCATCAAGCATCTCCTGCATTGGCCTGTTCTAGCAATGAAAGCGTTGCCACAGAACCGCTTTTAGACTAGATGATGGAGCCGCAGTGGCGCAACTAAACCGAGACCAAGCCACGGGGTTCGAGTCGTTCGACTGACAACAGCCAACCATCTTTTGTAGCCAGAAGAACTTGGCCCAAGCATCGTGACCAAAGCTCCGTCGGCATCAGTAGGTATCTGGCCACAAACAAAGGGCACGCGAGCCTCGGGTGTCCATGTTTCGACCATACTTGAATGACAGATACCTGCTGCCGGGCCAGCGACCCAGCGGCCAGCCGGGAGCCAGTGCACCCGCGCAGCCACATCCATGGATGCTGGAGCTCCAATTTTCAAAGCAGAACTGTAGTCGACGGTGGAGGAGCAAGGAAACCCCATTCAGAGCGCCCCTTGTCCACCGGACATTTGGATGAGACGGGGTTACGGGTTACGGCGGGCCGGGTAACAGCGGAGGAGTTGGAAGGGCCAGGCTTTTTCTTGGCCATGGAAGGCTTTACGGAGTGGCGCGCGAGTCCAGACGATGAGTCCCGTACTTGTTTTGTCCACTCAGTTATGGGACGATATGAAGACCCGCAGCCCTACACGAGGAGGTTGGAGGTTAGGAGGCTGGATGTAGAGAGCCCGGAATCTTGAAAGCTGTTTTGTCTCCAACTCTTGACTGGCTGGTGTGTTCTCTTGTCCATCGTTTTCTAGGTCCATCAAGATCTCAGCCCGATAAATCATCCACCGCCTACATATCACGCATCCCGAATTAACCATTGTCACAGGATGACCTCCATAGCACAGTGCAAATGGTGCGCGACCAAGGAGGTACCTGTGAGCCACCGGTAGCCTGTGAGGCAGATGGTTTAAATTTAAACCCTTGACCTTGCACCCACCCCGCCCCCTGCAATTATCAAGTCCCAAATTTGGCTACGGAGCCGTGATTGGCTAGTCATAGGCGCCCACCATGCTGAGAAGTGCTGCAGAGTGCTGCGAGGATCTATATTTAGCCCCCCCGGACATGTTTCGTACTGCGTCCCTCCAGTCACGATGAGTAAACTAAGGCCGGGGCTAACCTGGAACAGGGGACAGGGGCTGTGAGTGGCCCCTCGTAGCGCCTTCGTCTTTGCTGGCCCCATCTGCTCATCCTCTGAGATGATGGGATTCCTCCTCAGTTGGGCGGCCTGCTTTCGATGTGATGCTTGCCTGTGCTTGTGCTGCTGTGCTTGCTGTTGGCTGGGCCGGTCGCCTTGTGAGCGGCCCTGCATCGGTTCTATGAATGTTTGAATGGATGTGTCTTTTTTTGTGTTGTGCGTGCTGCTTGTTATTGGACACCTGAACACCGTCCGCTCTAATCCTGGCTGGTACATAACCGATCCACGGTTCTTCTTGCCACCAGCAGCCCCGTCTCACGTCTGTTCCTCTGCCGCCGAGGTTCTTTTTCCGGTGCAGAGTATTACCGCCATTGATGCATACTTGCGCTGTCCCGTCGCTTGTTACAGACATGCTACGGAAACAACATAGTAGCTGGCTCTCTGCCGCCGTGTGCAGTTCCATCCTTCGTCTTAGTTGTTTTAGGTGCCGCCGTTGCTCTGTCGGCAGCGCTCGGTCACCCTCTTACAGCGCCTCCACCGGCTGACTCCCAGGCCTGCAAAGTACAGTACCACCCGATCGCGCGCTACCCAGTGTGAAGCCCAGTGTCCAAGGTACATCGGTGCCTAGGTACCTACCCAGGTAGCGCCCACCTGCACGCCCCCCCGATCCCCATCTTCCCCAGCGCCTGTTACCAGCCAAACTCAATCCTCTTACTCGCTGCTCTTCCTCTCATCCTCTCTCACTTCTCTCCTCACTTTGATCTTCAACTCCAATCCTCTTCTTTTCTCCTTTCCCTTTGCCTCCCCAGTCGCCTTCTATACCCTCCCCTCGACGACGACTCGGTGTCCCTAATAAAGGGAAATAATGATCTTGCCATTATAACAGCGCCACTTCCAGCCCTGCAGCCGCTATCATTCGCATGGTCTTCGCCGAGGCACCGACTCTTTGTCTCACGTCTCTGGGCTCTATTCTTATTCACCCTGCTACGCGCCAGGTTCGACGATAGCTGCTTTCTCGCCTGTTTCTATCACCTCAATCCGTGGCGTTTTCGTAACAGGAACACCATTCTCCGCACATTGCACAGCTCATTCCTCTCTTTCTCAAGAACCCGACGGGATCCTGTGTGTCGACCGAGCACTGCCCACCTACTTTCGCCCTCAGTGACAGGATCAGCTGCGCTGTCCATCGAACGACCGACTCACTTTCGATCGCACCACGACCCGCGAAGCCACTCGTTTCTCTTCCCGGATTAATTTTTCTTTCACTACTTTGGAAATTTCCGCACATATCTTCATAATATCAACGACACTATCCCAGGTGGAAAGTAGCGTGGTTCTCTGAAACGCCTCCAAAATTTCTGGAAATCACGCCCTCGCGAACGACAATATCACACTTGGCCCCTTGACGTCTACCTCGAGCCAAATCACATACGAGCACGCATTTATTTAGACCGCAAGGCGGCTACAAAACCATGCCGTCAGTATCAGACCGGAGAGTGTACGAGGACCAAATACCGCCATTCATGACAGTATTTGACCTGGATGCCGAGACGATGGTTGATCAGGACACTGTTACACTCGTCGATCCCAAATTCGTCGATATGGAACCCAAGCGTCCTAGCATGATGAACTCATCTCATCAGCACGGCCTTCGGCCGAGTATGATGCCTACGGACCCAATCCACAAGCATCACGACAGCACCTCGACCCAAACATCAGAGTCGGCCGACTCTTCTCCCACTACAACACTGTCCACAACAGACTCTTCTCCTCTTTCAGACCCATCGCCATCATCATCCCCCGATTCTCCGACGAATCTTATCCCACTCAATAGCTTCCCCGCCACGAGCTTTGGTGCTCTCCATACCACTAATTCTAGCACCCTTCTGAGTGAACCTCCTCGGTTACAGCGCCCCATGACATCACCTTCGCCGCGCCGAGCGCGCAACATGAAGGGCCTCTCCATCCAGCCTCCATTTGCTGCCTCGACCTCGACGACAACCATTTCCCTGATCTCGGAACCTTCGTCTCCCTCATTCATCAAGCCCATGATTCCCGCCATGAGACGGAAGCCTAGCCAGTTGAGCCTCAAGACCAACACTTCGGACCTGATCAATAGGACAACCCTCGAGGTCCCTCCCTCACCAGGCATGCCTCCTATGCTGCAGCGACGGGCCCTGAAGCATTCCTGCTCTTCCCCTCACATGTCATCTGGACTCAAATCCTCGACCTTTGGGCCACCCGGTGGTATGACCTTTCCAAAAGTTCTGGAGCGGAACGAATCTGGTCTCTCAGAGGTTCTTCGACCCACAAAGTCAAGCATGAACGCATCATACATGAAGACATCGTTCGAACCCGCGATCACGGAAGAGGATTCGCCAATTCGAACTCAATTGGCTAACCGAGACGACGACCCATATCGCGACAACGAAAACAACGAGGACATGAAAACCCCAGGATACCCCGATGGACCGATTGCTATCTATGGGGACAATGTCTATCTCTATCTGGAACCGACAGCTGATGAGGCAACACGATTTGATGTAGTAATCAACTGTGCCCGGGAAGTCAGCAATCCATTCGAATTGCGCAGGGCTGCTCGGCAATCTCGATCATCCTTCGAACAGGTCCGACACGCCACGCCCGAAGGCGATAGCCCTATTCCCGACACTGCCGTCTCAACAGCCAGCTTTGCTACTGCCTTCGAGTACCCACCGAGCGAAGATGCTGTCGAGACACCCACGACGCCAAAGGCAATCCATTTCAAGGAACCTGAATACATCCATATTCCCTGGGATCACAATACAGACATTGCTCCAGATCTCATGAACCTGTGCGAAATTATCGAGAATCGGACGAGGGCGGGCAAGAAGGTTCTTATCCACTGCCAACAAGGCGCCAGCCGATCCGCCAGTCTCATCATCGCCTACGGTCTATACCAGAAGCCAGATCTCACCGTCAACGATGCTTATTATGCGGCTCAGGCCAAGAGTCGATGGATCAGCCCTAACATGAAACTCATGTACTCCTTACAGGATTTTCAGAAGAACTTATCCAAGAAGCGGACACCTCCGTCCTCCCATCGCCCTCGCACTGGCCGTAGTCCCTCGAAGCACCGCTTGACCTTATCCGCCGATGCTATTGATATTGGCCCCAAGCAGCCGCAGACAGCGCCTCTACCGACGCACGCGGAGGACACAAAGGAATCGAACCTCGGCTCGAGTCCCAACCGGCTTCGAGGTAACTCAACTCCAGGCCCGCGACCTGTTTCACCCGGTCCAGCCTCTGCTCCACCTACTTACACATGGATGGATGAAGTTGAGCAGCAGCCCTCAGATCACCTGGCTCCTTTCAAGCTGGGAGACCTGCCCCGAAGACCCAAATCAGGACATGGCAGGTCTCCGCCTACTTTGGCTCCAGCCCCGATTTTGGATCATATGACGAAGCCTCCGCCCTCCCCTGGATTTTCCTGTCAGTCGAGCTTTGGCTTCCAAAGCATGTCCTTCCCACGGTTCAACCCAGTACCGTCCATCAAGTCGCATAATTCGACGTATGATGATGCGCCGGTGGGGAGAACTATAACCCTTCCAGGGTCATATCCCGAGGACGACGCTCTTTTGTCTCCCCGGGCTGAAACGATGACCAACAACCCGCTTCACGAGGTTACTGAAGTTGCTGGCATGCGATTTGTCGAGTGCCCACCAACCCCAAGTCGGGGCTTGTTTTCTCCTCGAGCGGACATGTTTCCTCGCGATCCATTTTCAACGTTTGGAAGCCTACCAGTCGTGGCAGATCCACGAAGTCCCCCAACAAAGGGCGAGGCACCTATTGTTCGATCAATCGATGATTTATTATGATGAAGCTTTGTCATTATATGATTTGCTTCCTAGATTACAACCGTGTTGGATGAACGGACATCCGACTTGGACCCTGAAGGGAATACCTGCAGTCCGATTACTTTCGCTCATATTTCATATATCCGCTATATACCTCACTCTCACTATTCGACGACAAAATCACGGCATTTCTCAAGGCGTTCTTGCGACAGGGAGGACAGCAGTTGCACGCCATCCGCCAATCCCTTCACCACGGACGGTCTCCATACAACCGGACGCACGACGATACGTAAATATCAAACCAATCTTCTTTGTCACCAATATTATTCAATCGCTACCCTCTGCAACTCATACCTTCGTTATTCAGCAAAGCACAGCGCATGGCGTTGGACTGTTCCACCACGGTGTCAACATTGTCTTTCTATGGGACCTTAGTGTAATATAGACCAAGACTTGCTGTCTTGTCACATCTCTTTTACTCGCTTATATCATGTTGGTTTGCTTTATCGAGCTTGGACTACAAAACCGGAGTGGCGTATGGCTAGGAACCCTTTTTTGACACAGGGGAGGGCTCAAATACCCAGTTAGGTTGGGTGGTGGAAACATGGCAATGGGAAAGAGGCATTGCTATCTTGGGCTATGGCAGGGAGGGAGTTTTGGACGCGAAGGGGATCGGAATTGGAAGATATCCCGGATGGTTGGGTGATTCGAGAAATCAGATAGAGGTGTAAATCATGAGAGATTCTCACAATTCGCGTTCATATTGTACATTCTGTGACCAGTGTATTGACAGCTGCTCGATACCTCTTCATGCCTTTCTGAGGTCTTCAAGTTCTGGTTGTAGGGGTTTAAGAGTTTAGCTGCAACTCCATCTATCGAGTCTCTGAACGCCGTTCCGTATAACACTCCGTATGTACAGCTATTTCATGAAGGTAATACACTCGTCCAACGCCCGATCTAGCTCTACATTGCACTCTTTCCAACCACAGAAACAACATCATCGATTCCCATCTACAGGTACTTCTTTCCAATTTGCTGCGCCTTCTTGGCAGCCTCGTTGGCCAACTTCTCCTGCCGCGCAATGCCAGCTTCGACGCCAATGCCGCCAAAGACAAGCGCTACACCAAGCCACTGCATCTGCGTGAGGCGGTGGCCGAAGGCGAGCACAGACAGGATCATGGTGAACATCTTGCGGGTGACGGTGACAGTGACGAGGAGAACGGAGGAGAATGTAGAGAGGGTGTAGACTGGGTTGGGAGTTGTCAGTCGACGAGTATGTGATATGGGTGTAAGGAGGCTTACAGATGAACACCTGACCGACGGCGCCGCACGCAGCGAAGCCGAGGACATCCCTCCACACGGCTGGATACCGGGTCATGAAGTCCAAGGCGGCCTTGAGCTCGCCCGCGTTGCCGGCGACATCCATACCGAGCCATTCGCCGACGCCCGTAGCAACAAGCCATGGGCTACCGATCAAGTAGGCGCCGGTGACGAGGGAGCTCATGAGGTTGTTCGCGCACATCATCTGCGGCCCCGAGTAAGGGCGAAAGGTTTGAAAGATGTGGTCCTGAGTGCTGTTCGTCAAGCCATCAAACAACAGGTTGATACCCAGCAGCAGCAAGCCCCAAGCCGTGCTGGCATCATCCGGCCGCACCGCTGATGCCTTCTTACTCTTCTTCCCCGAGTGCAGCGTGAACACAGCGACGCCGAGCGTGACGGCCGCGACGACGAGGTACTTGTACAGGGGATATCTGCGGCGGAAGATAGTGATGTGCAGGAACATGACGGGGAGGAGCTTGCAGCTCTTGGCGAGGAGAAAGGTAATGTAGTCGATGTGCGCGAGGGACGCGTAGCCAAACGGACTGGCGAGACTGCTCGTGACGGCGACGAGGGCGAGGGGCGTGAGGATGAGACGCGAGGGGATGACGGGGGGGATGGGGCTGTTGCGCGGCGTCGAGGCGAAGAGGTATACGGCGCCCACGATGGCGGCGAAGACGGACTGGATGGTGTTGAGAAACACGGGGAAATGCCAGACCTCCGGCGCGTCGGCCGGGCCGTATGGCGTCGTCGTGAGCTTCTCCTGGAGGTAAGCCCACGTCAGGCTTGTCGCGACAATGTCAGCCATTCGTCATATCAAGTCGCTGGTCGTCACTTACAACGAGGCATAGATGCCCGCAACCGCCACGACGAGCTGTACGAATCCCGCTTCCTGCTTCTGCGGCGCCACGTCCACCGCCTTCTTTACAACATGGCCATTGGAGCCCTTGTGCGCCTCGTTCGCATCTTCCCAGGTTGCCGTCGTCTTATTGAAGTACTCGGACGACGACTCGCGTTTCACGGCCGGCTGCTTTGAGCGCGCCATTCCCTTTGCTGTGTAGAGATGTAAATAAAACTATTGCGAAAAGATAGATGACCGCCCGAATTCTGGCGACACGGAGAATGGAAAGGCAATCGCCAAAGAGAGGGTTGAAGAACCGAGCGAACGATAAGGAGCCGAGGAAAATGATTTAATCAGTCCGAGTTACCATGATGAAACTGACAGTTGGCTTCAATTCTAGCTATCTAGGTTGTCAAGCATGAGACTGCGGCGGAGCGGGCCCCACTGTAACGCCACAAGGGTCCAAGTGGCGTTATCTCGGCCCCCGCCGTATTCAACCCCAGCCACAGACAGCATAAGACACTTTGCACAACCAACACCCTTTCAATTATATCACCAGATCAGCTTCATTCAAGATTACGGATCATAAAATCGTGCTCATAATTTTAATTTATTTGATGGCTCTTCAGACCAGGCTAAATTCGCTCCCAGCTAAAGATGCTTTCTAAAATCCCGACATGGAAAGTAGAGGCACCCCGCGGGCGCGAGGTCGCGAGGAACGAAATACGTAATGAGGTGAGCCAGGTTAGATAAGATGATGGGGGTATGTAAGAGCGATGCGTGATTCGGGATTATGTGAGCGATAAGTCGGGAGGCGCAAGTCGCGTGACAATGTCGGGATCCGAGGGTGTAAGAGAGAGAAACAGTTGTGCGAGGTGAAGGAGGGGAAGGTGACGCGGCGATGGAGTAGAGATTGTAGGTAGGGACCACGATGTGCCCTTCTCGGTCCCTATGGGGTTGCGCTGTCCCAGTCGTTACCAGCTTTTCTTTGGGGATGATTTTTGTGTCGTTAAGCCATAGCCATGTCGAACTAACCCGACGTGGTTCACTAGTCGTTCAGAAGCACTGTGCCATGCCGCTCCAGCCATGAAGCCATTACTCTGCAGGAGAAAGGAGTAGTCGCGGGATTCCGGTCGAGGAAACCTGATACAGGCGGTATGCCACATGAGATGGATAGCGATACATCGCGCCACAAAGAGGGTTGTTTTGTTAAGGTGGTGACGAGGTGAGAAGTAGGACGAGACCCATGTCGACGAGTCATGCCCCGGTTGATGTAGCAATAGTAATGAGAATGAGAAAAATTAGGAAAGGAAACGAGGTTGATGACAGGGTTTTTCTTTTTCGGCGGATGGATAAGAGTCAGGGAAGAGGAGTCGGTCGCTCGTGGTGATGTCGTCTGGTATCGTCCTCAAAGAATACACAAGCCTCGCGGCAAGTCAGATCTGGAGGTGTCCCAGGTCGTCTTGCCAGAACTAACCACCTCAGCAAGTCGCGCGGAACACGAAAAAGCAGAACTCAATGGGATTTCGGGCACCAGAAGTCGCCTACTCGGCCTCCTGGAGCTGGCTCCGGCGCATCTTCTCCGCCTCGAGGTTCTCGTACAAGAGGAACAGTGCTGATTCATTGGCCTTGGCCGTGCCCATAATGGTAAACATACGCTCGCCTGTCTCATCGTGAGGTGCCTACAGAGTTGTCTCGGTTAGCCATACCGCGTTTACTCATAAGGCAAAGTGACTTGCCTTGGCAATGGAAATGCGAGCACCCGATGTCTTGCGGATCTCGCTGATCTTGCTGCCGGCGCGTCCAATGATGCAGCCAACCATGTCCGCAGGGATACTGATGTTCTGTGTCTGGATCTCTTCGCCATTCTCGTCGTGGGTAGGCGGGCCTCGAATGGCTGCGTCAGAATCAGAGCGGCGATTATACGGCCTTGAGCTGCCGTTGCTAAAATCGGCGCCATTACCTGTTCGCATGACGCGAGGGCTACCGTAATCGCTCCTGCCCGAACCCTGGTTGTATCCCACTCCGCTGCCAACGTTTCCGCTGCTGGAAGGCTGAGTGCGCACAACAGGATTGTAGAGGACGGTTCCGGTGCCTCGCTGCCAGTCATCAACCAAACACTTGCAGATTTCCCAAACAGCGCGCTGGATGCCTTCGGGAGTGCCTTGAACTTCGACTATCCTCTCGGTAGATTGGGGAAGCATCTCCTTCTGGGCAACCATTCGAACACCCGAGGCATCTTGGATGTGCTTGATCTTGAGACCCTGCCTTCCGATGATAGTTCCCATCTGGTTGTGTGAGATAAGGAGCTTAATAGCTATTAGAGCGTTGTTAGCGACTGCAGAAACGGAAATTTAGGCTTCGCAACGGCGGAGATTGACGTACGATGAGTACCATTGCTCTGAACGACGCCTCCCATGCCCATAGCGGGGGCGCCCTCGAGCAAAGCGCGGGCGACGATGGCATAGGCTCGAGAGATGGCGTCGCAACCACCGGTGATAGTCAGGACACGGTCGTGAACGCCCTGTACCACCTTGCTGACGCCGGCCTTGACACCAGTCTCGTCCCTGAGATCGGCAACGTTCTTGCCGCCCTTGCCAATAATGACACCAGCTTCTTTGGAGGAGACAATGGCGCGAAGGGTGAGTTGGGCTTGAGCGTACTCCTCGTCCGTCTTAGGGGCGGGTTCGCCGTCAGGACCCAGACGGTCCTCCATCCTAAGCTGATCCATCTGGTCGAGGATGTCGCTGCCGTTGGAGGGGATGGTATCCTGAGGAGCCGACATTTTGGTAGAAAGTCGGGAAAGGCGGGGAAGCGAAGAGGTTATTCGAACGTTGAAGGTGGAAACGTTTGAGTTGGGGAGAGCGGACAAACGAGGAAAATGTCCGAAGGCTTCTGGAAGATATGTTAGAGCAGCTCTTGGTGATTGGAACTGCGGGCGAAGCGACTGTTTCAACGCGCGATCTCGCGTGTCAGGCAGTCGTCCCTCACTTGAAGCACACAATTAGATCGATGAAACCTAGGCGCACAAGTGCTCCTCCTCGGCTAATGTCGAGAAGGTGCCGACGCAAACAAGGGTAAACATCAAAAATGAAAATAATTCACTGACCTTAAACGTCGGCGCTGGGGGTTATGCGAGGACGTAGAGGGATGCTGGAGAAGGCGGGGGCAGCGAGATAGTGCAGTGTATTTTTTTCTGCGGATGTACGCGAGGCGGGATAGCGGGGTCAAGAGTCGCGAGCGCTCCGATGAGAAAGCGGCGGCGGAGGCGGCAGGTGGGTTATTGAACGTAGGCGGAGGCGCGAGTTAAGGGGACGCCAGCGGCTCAAATGATGGGAGCGGAAGAAGCTGAGATAGAGAGGAGGATGAGAAGAGAGGAGGATGAGAAAAGAGGAAGGGAAGGGGGTGAGAGGTGGTGAGGGTGAGGTAAAGTGAGGTAAGGTAAGGTGAGAGAGATGCGAGGTGGAAGAGGTTGATGGAAGAAATGGGCCAGGGCCGGCCAGAGCCAGAATCAGAACCAGCTGCTGCAGCAAGAAGTGAGTGAGTGGAGTGGGGGAGCGGATTGGTGGAGGGGAAGGCGTCTCTAGAGACACTGCTGCACGATGCTATGACCACCTTGAGGTAGGTAAGGTAGGTAGGTAGGTAGGTAGGTAGGTTGGTAGGTAGGTAGGTAATGGGAGGGATACTCGAGCATCAGGTACCTATATATTCTCTAGCTTCCTACCTATAGGCCTGTACGTCAATAGGTTAAGCGCCAGAGAGGACAACTGGGGAAAGAAAGTACTTACAGTTCGAGTACTTGCGCTCAGCTCCATTCCATCCCACTTGCCGCATCCACACCATCAACAGTCACCTCTGTATGAGTCTGCTTCCAGTTATTTACGACGTTTTGTCGATTCTTCACGCGCCACGCTGGTAGTGCTATCGCTCCAAGGCTAAAGTAGGACAATAAGAAAGCATATTAGCTTTCGGTTGGAGTTGAGAAATGATGAAGGGGCTGGACAACGGCAGAAGAGTACGAAGCAGACTTGGTCCTACCAGTAGAAAACGCGAGGAGCCTACCTACCTAAGCATCCGTAGCTTTAGGTGCTTGGCGATAAAGCCACCGTTGTGGAAGCCGCAACTGACAGTGCGAAGACAAGGTGCAAACGGCAGTGGGCCACCTGCCGTTTCTCGAGGCCGGGATAGCGTCCATATCACTTTAACCTCAGTATCACAAGGTACGAATCAGACACAAAAAATCAATCATGTTTAGTTGCTCTTTTTACAACAGCCAGCACAAGAACAAAGACAAAGAATTCTTGGCATGGCATGGCATGTGCCACTAATCCTCTTTGAGAATCAAGCGAACATCCAGCGCCCGTCACAGGTTTCTGGCATCTCTGTCATTGGGCTTACCAGGCTAGGTAACGGACAAGTTGACGCGCCTGGAGGTGATAAATGCTACGCTATTCTCCACCTACTGGCACCTGGTCACTCGGGGGTTTTCTACCACACCCACTCGGCCCGGGGGGGCGGGACCAGGAAAAAGGGCCATGGCCGGCCGATCACTACCGTGTATTCTAGATAGCACGTAGACTTTGTTTTAAGAGACAGGGAGTTTCTGCTTTGCTGCAAAGATATCGACCACCGCTGATATCATCAGATCATCCAGGAGCGGCACAGGGCTCAGGGCCAATGGTCGATCAAAAGTCGAGTTTGACAGCCTTATTGGCTGGCCGTCTCTATCCGTACCAAGCAATGCTCTGCGACGAGTCGTTTTGGAAGTCGGAACGGGCCAGAGACTGTGAAAACACTGTATCCCAAGCGATCAGCGAGTCAATGCCCCGGCTTTCGTACCTTGAGCATAAATCCATCCTCTCCGCTTCCGGCTCGGCCGGTGCTCGCAAGTTAAGACGCCGTGCAACTGTCCAACCCCGCTTCTCAACATCACAATGTCCCTTTGGCCTCATCGATTTAACAACCATCATAAAGCCTAACTTAATTTTGTAAATGTATCACAATAGAAATTAGGGACGATAATATCCTTTCCATCTTTTCTACATGAATGTATGTAGTGGTCGAGGCGTTATGGCATAATGTTTTTATCCCCCAAACCCGTGCGTGCCCGCTGATCACCGTTCCAGCTTTTGTCTCTCATCAAGTCCTCGGGGTGTTCTATCATTTCATTGCAATCACTTGAACATCCTAACCATATTCCAACAAAAATACCGTGGCTCTTTCTCAAGCGAATATCAAATTCTTCATCACTTGGTCGCATCTATGACCTCTCAGATTGGCTATCTGCTGGTTCTATCAGGTGGCAAAGCTACGGGGACTGCGTAAGCCACCGATCCGTGCGTGCAGCTTCCAAACATCACTCCTCAAAGAGCTCTGCTCCTCTGTCGTATTAGTGTCTGTAGCTCATGTCTTTACATGGATATGTTACATGCTACCGCGTCGTATGAGTGCACAATGGCCTATTGGATGCGTTTCTAGCTCCAGAAACGGCTGGGGCAATGTCAGCCAGGTGAACCCACTTGTTGTAGCCGCGAAACCGAAGCTGTGAGCAATATAGTGACAAACTTCGCATTTCAAAGTTAACTCGTAGCATATGATCCCAACTTATCGCTGCCTCAGCTTCTGCTCATGTTCTATCCAAAAATTCTTGCACGCTTTGTGTCCCCAGTGGTCCACCCACCACTCTCCGAAGCTATCCTCCACCTCATAGTCCACCTTAGCCACCCGTTCCTCTCTCTTAAGGCCGCAAATGATACACGCCTTGGGGACTGTTGGCACCATCTTAGCTGTCTGAACCAGCATGTTCTCGCTAATCTCGGGCATCCTTAATGTCGAGCCCTTGCCGGCAGCCTTGGCCGCGGCAACGGCAGACCGCAGGCGGCCGACCTGCTGACGCCATGCGGCAACGACGTCGGCGGCCTCGCGATCCTCGCGTGCCGACTGTGTCTTGTCCACGCCTGCAAGCTTCATGCCTTTGCTTCCCGCAGCCGAGATCGACATGCTCTTGGCCAAGATCTTATCTCGATGCCATCGCTGTTTACGGCCCGCGATGACCCTGGCGGCGGTCATCGCCAGAAGGACGTAACCCTGTAGAAATTCTACACCTTTCGGGTCTGATAGAATACGCTGCTTGATCGACGCGTTTTGACCTGATATGGGCTTGAACAAGGCATTTCCTGAGTTGAGAAGGTCGGGGAACGCAGATAGAATAACGGACGGGGGTGGGACGTTGATCGGTGGAGGAGCGTCGTCTTGAATATCTGTGTGTGATGGCTGGACGTTGGCGACGGCATCCCAATCCCAGCTCTGGGCCGGGTTTGTTGGCTCAGCATTCGCCTTCTTAGTGTCGGTGGTTAGGAAATCATCCCATGCCCTCCATCCGTCATCTTCCTCCTTGCCTTTGGCTGCCTTGGTGTCTATTGCGCTCTCAAGGGACGGCCATGCTGTGATCGGCGATGCCTCTTTGGACTTCTTCACTTCTTTGGGCTCTGCTGAAGTAGGCGTTTTGATAGCCAAGTCAGGGAATGGGTTGCGATCATGGAAGGACGGAGACTTTGGTGCCTGGGGGTAGGTTGAGGTGGCGGCACCGAAGGTCAAGGATCCTAGAAGCTGGCTAGGGGGTAGTTTCCTGGTTGATTGCGATGAGGACGGGTTTGGATCATCTAACAAAAGGAGGTCCATTGGCGGAAGCGTTGCTGCCACTTTTGTAGAAGCCGTCGAAGGGACGGCCTTTGGCAGTGACGCTGCTGGAGGAGCCACAGTCTCGAAATCCCCAAATTCGTCGTCGTCGGCGGCGTCATCGCCTTCGGCTACCTGAAGTTCAAAGTCCTCAGCATCAAAGAGAACGCTAGGATCATTCGGCGTCGACGATTTCGGCTTAGCTTTCATCCGTAGCTGTTGTGATTCTTGGGGACTCGGCTCCTGTTCCCACTGTTGCCTGAGCTGTGACTGAAACCCGGGTTGATGTCCCTTAGATGTGCCTGAAGACTTCTGCGGCAATGTACCAATATCGACAAGACTGTTGGACATGAGCTCCATCGTCGATGCCCTCACAATTCGAGTTGGGGGAGGTTGTTTGACAGCGGGTGCTCGCTGGGCCAGAGCTGGAGCAGGGCTTGGAGTTGAATTATGCCATGGTATTGAAGATAAGCTGCCTGAGCCTGAGCCTGAGCCCCAGGCCGGAACAGAAGCAGGCGCAGGACTGGGAGTCTCAAGAGGAGTAGAGGTAATAGCTGTAGGCTGTGACGGATCGGCTACCTCGAAGTCACCCCAAACGTCATCGTCATCCTCGGCTGCTTGCGTCGGCTTTGACGGAGCTGGTGCGCTCCCCCAAGCATTCTGCGCAGTAGACTGGGACTGAAATGCAGGCCAAGGCCGCGTGCTTACCGGCGAGGCATGGCTGGTGTTGTTCGAGAAGTCAAAAGGATCCTTGGCTCCAGCATGGTGTGAAGATTGAGGGGGAGGTTGTTGCGCCTGAGACTGAAAGGGGGCGGTGGTATGTTGTTGAACTGGAGGAGACGCAGGGTTGTCCGAGAGGCTGTTGAACTCAGCAAAGAGATCTGCAGACATGGTAGAGCATCCGACGAGGCATCCTTCCCGGGCTCGCGGTCACGAGACGGGGTGGATGTGAGCTGGGGTGGGGAGTGATGATGTCGATAGTTAAGTGCAACGCTGCAATTCGAGGTTCAGGACTCGATGACTATTTGTTTGGCGGCCAAACCCCTGAGCCCGGAGGCCTCGACGTTCTTCTGGCTGGTGCTCCGGGCGCCCTCCTGTCACGGGCATTTCCAGCGTTAGCGGAGGGCTCCACTGGGAACGGGGCCCACTGCCTGGAACCCAAGCGCCGACAACTTCCCTGTTTCCGCCATCAACTTCAAACCCAACCCAATCACTGTAGACCTCTTTCGCGGCACCGTGAAACCAGCTTCCATTTCTCCTCGCTTCGCGGCGAAGCATCATGAGGCCTCTGGAAGAGTTGCTGTGGGTCACGCCCATCGCCAGTGTCGACAAGAACGACTGAATTGACTGACCAACCCGTTTTCGCGCAGGTCGAGATGGCGTGAGACCCAAGCTCACGGCGCGCATCTTGGCGACCTGCAACGTTCGGTCCGGTATAATGGCACTTCGAGTCCATGCATATCAGGCTGTCGCTCCGTCTGCTGGAAGGTTAGTCAACCGGCTCTATTGTTGAACGGTTTCGTGGACTAAGATTGACATTTCAGACTTTTCTTCTCTCCACCGCAGCAGAGGGATCAAGCTGGTCTCAAGTCCTCGATGACGGAAGGCGTCTTTACATCGAGCAGCGAGAACATTTCCTAAAATACATAAAGCACCCCGACGCTCTTGCTGAACTCAGTGTCGACCCTCTCACAGATGACCCTAACGTGAGTTTTGTCCCTTACGGCTTGACTTAAGACCAGCGAATTTGACATCGACTCAAAGTCTCCCTGGAATACCGTCCGTCAAGATGAGACTATTCGTGCCGAAATCCAACAAGACGTACAAAGACTCCCGGATGAAGCATCTTACCATGAGGATCAAACTCAGGTCATGATCTTGGACGTTCTTTTCATGTACTGCAAAATCAACCCTGAGCGAGGTGGGTATCGTCAGGGCATGCACGAACTTCTTGCACCCATTCTACACGTCGTCCAGCAAGACGCCTTGGATCCCGCAACGATGCCATCAGACGCCTCCCTTGAAGATGCTTTAATCAAGACGCTGGACGCTTCCTTCATTGAGCACGACGCTTTCATCCTGTTCTCCAGGCTGATGGAGCATGCGCAGTCATTCTACGAGGTAAAAGACTCTGCCGCAACGCCAAGCATCCCCTTGCGACCCTCCAAGTTCCCAGAGCAAAGTTCTGCCATCGTGGAGAGGAGCAAGTTCATTCACGAGGTCTGCCTTCAAAAAGTCGATCCAGAACTCGCTGCGCATCTCACCAATATCGAAATCTTACCGCAGATCTTTCTCATGTTAGCCTCTACAATTCTTTCATATCTATGCCATCGCTGATAAGACTAGCCGATGGATTAGGTTGCTTTTCAGCAGAGAATTTCCATTCGAGCAGTTCCTTGTACTCTGGGACACCATCTTCGCTGTCGACCCATCCCTGGATCTGATAGACCTTATTTGTGTTGCCATGCTGATCCGAATCCGATGGGACTGTAAGCCACCCTCGCCAATATCTTTTTCTGTCTCTAACATCGGATTGAAGTGATAGAAGCGGATTATTCCGTTTGTCTTCAATTACTCTTGAAATATCCACCCCCATCGGACCCTCACGGTCCTCATACATTTGTCGACGATGCTCTGTATCTCCGTGAGCATCTCAGCGCTTCTGGCGCGGCGTCCCTTGTCATGAAATACACTGGAAAGCTCCCCACTGTGTCATCACCCCCTCAGTTCTCGCGAGCAGCTACTCCAAGTTTCCGTGGCTTCAACTCATTCAGACAAAGAGGGGCCAGTTCGAGGTCGCAAATACCGTCGCCGTCTCGCTTTGTTCAGCAGCAAGGCGGCATGGAGGCACTCTTCCAAGGAGCAGCCAAAGGAGCTAAAGGAGTCTTTGAAAGGGGCGAGAAGCTGGGCATCAATCAAGCAGTTAGAGATGCCATGGGAGAAATCAGGCGCAACCTCAATGAGGTTCGATCAACGCCACGATCTCCACGGCAGATATTGAACGAGGAGGGAGCGGCCAGAAGTCTTGCAGCGCTGGAGAGGCGTAACCAGCAACTGGCGGCCATGCTCGACGAAACGGTCAATACTCTTAAAGAAGTATCTGCCTTGAACCTGGATGACAAGGCCAAGAGCCTCGAGCTTATTGAGGTCGCGGCTGCTAAGGTCCAGTTCGTCAGGATTTACCTCGAGGATTCTTCGATGGAAGTTCCGGACCTGGAACCCCCACCGTCCGAGGAGAGCACTAACGAAGTGGTTGTGGCGGAAACGACCCTTGTTCAGCCAGAGCCAGTGCCCCCGACACCAGCGGGCGTAGACATCTCCGGTCTTCGGATCGCCGACCTGAGTCTAGGACCCAGGGACGAAGCGATGCGTCCGTCCAGCCATGACCCCATGGATACATCTAGCGACAACAGCACCACACATCCTATCAGAACAGGTGTGGCGTCAAAATTGCGACCTGCCCCTGTTCCCACTCGATCAACGCTGGCCCAATCATCCTTCTCTTGGATGTTGGAGCCAGACGAATCCGCGCCCTCGAAATCTTCAGCATCGTCAGCGAAATCACCGCCATCGCAGCACAAGAAGAGAATCTCCAATAGCGCCAGTCGCGAAAAGAATGCGTTCTTGTTCGGAGAAGTCACTGAGAGTCGCAATCCTCAAAGTTCGGATGAGGTATTCGGGATGGAGCCGCTGCATAACACGAAAGATGCACCAGCAGAACGAACAACATTAAACCAAGCCAAAACACCCGCAGACGCGACCTATACGACTCGAAATGTATAGCCTGCTTTCTATCCTTACCCTCATAGATCCGCCGAGATTCTATGCTATCATATCTACTCTGTATCTATTAATACACACCTACATTTGCCTCTATACTTTTATATCGCTTTAGAGGCCTCTCCTTGATACAGGTGCCATCAAAAAGAATACAATAAGGTATATCGAGGTTAGGGCTGGTGCTCCCAGTGTCGCCACCTGGTAGCTTGACCGAACCTGATCGGCGAGGTTAGGCGGGAGCTCCTTGATATAGTCAAGGCTCTGTCGCACGTTCTCCTCAATCTCGCGAGCCTCATCGCTGTTGGAAAGCCGAGCGGCCAGCTGAGTCCGCAGTACTTGCTGGAGGACGGCCGACCGGTACTGATACCGATGCTGGAGCCGAGGGACCAGAAGAGGTAGGAACATGCAACGACGACGGCGGTATCCTCGGCGGCGGCGTTAGTAAGAAGACCGACGAGTGTTGTAGTGATGCCTATGAGATTTGTGAATAATTACATTTCGATCAGTCGGCAATGTCCTTGAGAAATGTACCGCAACCGACTCCGAGAGATGTGGAGACCAGGCCAGCAACTTCTCCAGGAGTTGACCTGAGCCAGATAGCCCTAAAGGCAACACCGCAGAAAGCAACATAGGGTACGCCAATACAGTGATTAAGTAGAATTTCCCGGTTCGCTAGATGATTCATTCACCGAGGAGCGAAGCAAAGACACCGGCAATCATGCCCGGGACGAGTAACGCACCGCTCTGCGTGGCGCTCAACCCCTGAACAGCCTGGAAGAAAAGGGGAATGAAGAAGATAATCGCCATTTGGCCCGCCACGCCAAAGAAGTCGACCATGTAGCATGCAAACAAGCTGCGGTCAAATATGATGTGGCCCGGAGCAAACGAATTGGAAGCTACTTTGATCTCGACGAAGAGAAAGAGCCCGAAAAGGACTGGGGCTAGAGAGAGCCCAACGATGGCAATGATGTGCGACCAACCCTGGTTGGAGCCAGAGCCCAGACCGGCGAGGAGGGCGATCACAGCAGTTACGAGGGTAAAAGCACCGAGAAAGTCGACCTTGCGCATCTTGATCAACCAGCAGTCATGGGACACGGATGGGGGATCCAGAACAAAGTAGACTGCTATGAATGCGATGAAGCACAGCGAAACCTGACCAAGGAACGACCTGAAGATTATTTTCAGCCCACATGCATGAATGATATGGCAAGAATACGGACTTACTATCGCTAACTAATCGAGTCAGCTAAGAATCATCTCAAGGGGGCTCCCGTAGCCGTCCCAGCGAAAATGAGCATGTTTATCTTGCCCTACCACATGCCGCGATCCCTCAATGGCACAAGGTCACTCAGCAAGATAGAGACCACGGCGTTAATGCCCTTTCTGCCAACACCTGCAATGGCGCGGGCCACGCACAGTTGAACCATGGACTGCGCCAGACCACAGCCGAGACAGCCAAAGGAAAATGGAGTAGGCGAACAGCAGGCAGGGCTTGCGGCCAAAGATGTCACTGAGCTTGCCGTAGAGAGGTTGAAAGCTCGTAAGGGTGAGAAAATAGCTGTTAAAGAATCAGCACGGGAAGCTTCGGGACAGTAGGACTTTGATGTCGGACTTCATCCTTCGACATACGCGGTGGCGATCCAGCTGGTATTGTTGAGAGCGTTGAGCTCGTTGCCGATTTTGGCATATGTTGCTACGGTCAGAAGCTAGTCAATTGCAACCATATAGACCTTAATGCTAACTTAGTTAACATGAACTTTCCAATTATCAAGATTATAGGCTTCATACGCAATGCCGACAGCCGGGATCGGAAGGTACAGCTTCGTAGCCATTGCCGGCGCCTCCAGGACATCGCCGCCGGCCGCTGGGCCATTATCAGCGTCCCCATCGATGACATCGCCGCTGATGCGGTCTCCGAGAAGAGGTGAAGTCTCGGACGGAGCGGATGCTCTGGCGGACGTTAAGGTGCAAGTCATTTTCTGCTGTCTTGCCTCCGAACCGAAAGCCGGGGCGGAGAACAACGGGGCCGGTGTGGGACGCTGCTCCCGTTCAAACTCGGGTCTTGAACCAGAGAGTCTAGCGAAGCAACTATATCAAAGAAGGAAAGGGAAATGTCTAAGATTCTGCGAAAGGGTTGAAGCGAATAAATCTCGAGTGACCTTTGCCTTTGGACCGGACCTGCAGCCGGAAGTCAAATCTGGGCAGCGATCGGAGCGGAGGTGTGCCACGGGCCGGTCCTCCCCCACCTCCCGGTAGGGCCAAAATGCCATTATGGAGTCCAGAAGTGATAGAAGAATCTGAGGCCATTCAGAAGAGGAAATGTGACTTCAGAAATCGTTAGTGCCGTTCATTTAGAATTGCCACTTCGAATCAAAGCCTTTTCAACGGGCGAAGTGCATGGGCGATAGAGCGATTCCAAATCCAGGTTGCAAGGACCGCTGCGAGCTTAGGGTATTAGAGAATTCCTCCTAACATCAAGCATACCCGGTATCGTGTGAGAAGTTTTACAACGAGACCATATTTGGGTGTATATATATTCGTCTTATACACAATTCCTGAGTACTAAAACTTGTTTTGCCGTTCACATCGGTTTGTCTTCGTATTTAGTGGTCTTTGCAACTTAGACTAGCTCACCGGAACTCCGCCCACCCCCTAACCC